>JAPZIH010000983.1:0-85130 GCA_027410445.1 Discoglossus pictus
ACATTACAGTGTATGATATATGATGATAACATTACAGTGTGTGATATAATGATGATAACATTACAGTGTATGATATAATGATGATAACATTACTGTGTATGATATAATGTTGATAAACATTACAGTGTATGATATATGATGATAACATTACAGTGTGTATATAATGATGATAACATTACTGTGTATGATATAAATGATACATTACTGTGTATGATATAATGATGATAACATTACAGTGTATGATATAATGATGATAACATTACTGTGTATGATATAATGATGATAACATTACAGTGTGTGATATAATGATGATAACATTACTGTGTATGATATAAATGATAACATTACTGTGTATGATATAATGATGATAACATTACAGTGTATGATATAATGATGATAACATTACTGTGTATGATATAATGATGATAACATTACAGTGTGTGATATAATGATGATAACATTACAGTGTATGATATAATGATGATAACATTACTGTGTGTGATATAATGATGATAACATTACAGTGTATGATATAATGATGATAACATTACTGTGTGTGATATAATGATGATAACATTATGTGTATGATATAATGATGATAACATTACTGTGTATGATATAATGATGATAACATTACAGTGTATGATATATGATGATAACATTACTGTGTATGATATAATGATGATAACATTACTGTGTATGATATAATGATGATAACATTACTGTGTATGATATAATGATGATAACATTACTGTGTATGATATAATGATGATAACATTACAGTGTGTGATATAATGATGATAACATTACTGTGTGTGATATAATGATGATAACATTACTGTGTATGATATAATGATGATAACATTACTGTGTATGATATAATGATGATAACATTACAGTGTATGATATAATGATGATAACATTACTGTGTATGATAATGATGATAACATTACTGTGTGTGATATAATGATGATAACATTACAGTGTATGATATAATGATGATAACATTACTGTGTATGATATAATGATGATAACATTACTGTGTATGATATAATGATGATAACATTACTGTGTATGATATAATGATGATAACATTACTGTGTGTGATATAATGATGATAACATTACAGTGTATGATATAATGATAATTAACATTACTGTGTGTGATATAATGATGATAACATTACAGTGTGTGATATAATGATGATAACATTACTGTGTGTGATATAATGATGAAAACATTACAGTGTATGATATAATGATGATAACATTACTGTGTATGATATAATGATGATAACATTACAGTGTGTGATATAATGATGATAACATTACGTGTATGATATAATGATGATAACATTACAGTGTATGATATAATGATGATAACATTACTGTGTATGATATATGATGATAACATTACAGTGTGTGATATAATGATGATAACATTACTGTGTGTGATATAATGATGATAACATTACAGTGTATGATATAATGATGATAACATTACAGTGTATGATATAATGATGATAACATTACAGTGTGTGATATAATGATGATAACATTACAGTGTATGATATAATGATGATAACATTACAGTGGTGTGATATAATGATGATAACATTACAGTGTGTGATATAATGATGATAACATTACAGTGTATGATAATGATGATAACATTACTGTGTATGATATAATGATGATAACATTACAGTGTATGATATAATGATGATAACATTACAGTGTATAATGATATAATGATGATAACATTTACTGTTGTATGATATAATGATTGATAACATTTACTGTGTGTGATAGAATGATGATAACATTACTGTGTTGATATAATGATGATACATTACAGTGTGTGTGGATATATGATGATAACATTACTGTGTAGTGATATAATGATGATAACATTACTGTGTATGATATAATGATGATTACATTACTGTGATGTGATATAATGATGATAACATTACTTTATATGTTGTATGATTTATATAATGATGATAACATTACAGTGTATGATATACTGATGATAAACATTACTGTGTATGTATATAATGATGATAACAATATACAGTGTGTTGATATAATGATGGATAACATTACTGTGTGAGATATAATGGATCGATTAACAATACATGTGTTTGATAAAATGATGATAACATTACATAGTGATATGATATATTGATGATAAACAATTACTGTTGTAGTGATATAATGATGATAACATTACTGTGTAGTGATATAATGATGATAACATTACTGTGTATGATATAATGATGATAACATTACTGTGTATGATATAATGATGATAACATTACAGTGTATGATATAATGATGATAACATTACTGTGTATGATATAATGATGATAACATTACTGTGTATGATATAATGATGATAACATTACAGTGTATGATATAATGATGATAACATTACAGTGTGTGATATAATGATGATAACATTACTGTGTATGATATAATGATGATAACATTACTGTGTATGATATAATGATGATAACATTACAGTGTATGATATAATGATGATAACATTACAGTGTGTGATATAATGATGATAACATTACAGTGTATGATATAATGATGATAACATTACTGTGTGTGATATAATGATAATAACATTACTGTGTATGATATAATGATGATAACATTACTGTGTGTGATATAATGATGATAACATTACTGTGTATGATATAATGATGATAACATTACAGTGTATGATATAATGATGATAACATTACTGTGTATGATATAATGATTAACATTACAGTGTATGATATAATGATGATAACATTACAGTGTATGATATAATGATGATAACATTACTGTGTATGATATATGATGATAACATTACTGTGTGTGATATAATGATGATAACATTACAGTGTATGATATAATGATGATAACATTACAGTGTATGATATAATGATGATAACATTACAGTGTATGATATAATGATGATAACATTACTGTGTATGATATAATGATGATAACATTACTGTGTATGATATAATGATGATAACATTACTGTGTGTGATATAATGATAATAACATTACTGTGTATGATATAATGATGATAACATTACAGTGTATGATATAATGATGATAACATTACAGTGTATGATATAATGATGATAACATTACTGTGTGTGATATAATGATGATAACATTACTGTGTGTGATATAATGATAATAACATTACTGTGTATGATATAATGATGATAACATTACAGTGTATGATATAATGATGATAACATTACTGTGTGTGATATAATGATGATAACATTACAGTGTATGATATAATGATGATAACATTACTGTGTATGATATAATGATGATAACATTACAGTGTATGATATAATGATGATAACATTACTGTGTATGATATAATGATGATAACATTACAGTGTATGATATAATGATGATAACATTACTGTGTATGATATAATGATGATAACATTACTGTGTATGATATAATGATGATAACATTACTGTGTATGATATAATGATGATAACATTACTGTGCAGGATATAATGATGATAACATTACTGTGTGTGATATAATGATGATAACATTACTGTGTATGATATAATGATGAGAACATTACTGTGTATGATATAATGATGATAACATTACAGTGTATGATATAATGATGATAACATTACTGTGTGTGATATAATGATGATAACATTACAGTGTGTGATATAATGATGATAACATTACAGTGTATGATATAATGATGATAACATTACTGTGTATGATATAATGATGATAACATTACTGTGTGTGATATAATGATGATAACATTACAGTGTATGATATAATGATGATAACATTACTGTGTATGATATAATGATGATAACATTACTGTGTATGATATAATGATGATAACATTACTGTGTATGATATAATGATGATAACATTACTGTGTATGATATAATGATGATAACATTACAGTGTATGATATAATGATGATAACATTACTGTGTATGATATAATGATGATAACATTACTGTGTGTGATATAATGATGATAACATTACAGTGTATGATATAATGATGATAACATTACAGTGTGTGATATAATGATGATAACATTACAGTGTTTGATATAATGATGATAACATTACAGTGTATGATATAATGATGATAACATTACAGTGTGTGATATAATGATGATAACATTACAGTGTATGATATAATGATGATAAACATTACTGTGTATGATATAATGATGATAACATTACAGTGTGTGATATAATGATGATAACATTACTGTGTATGATATAATGATGATAACATTACTGTGTGTGATATAATGATGGATAACATTACAGTGTATGATATAATGATGATAACATTACTGTGTATGATATAATGATGATAACATTACTGTGTATGATATAATGATGATAACATTACTGTGTATGATATAATGATGATAACATTACAGTGTATGATATAATGATGATAACATTACTGTGTATGATATAATGATGATAAACATTACTGTGTATGATATAATGATGATAACATTACAGTGTGTGATATAATGATGATAACATTACAGTGTATGATATAATGATGATAACATTACAGTGTATGATATAATGATGATAACATTACAGTGTGTGATATAATGATGATAACATTACTGTGTATGATATAATGATGATAACATTACAGTGTGTGATATAATGATGATAACATTACTGTGTATGATATAATGATGATAACATTACAGTGTGTGATATAATGATGATAACATTACAGTGTGTGATATAATGATGATAACATTACAGTGTATGATATAATGATGATAACATTACTGTGTGTGATATAATGATGATAACATTACTGTGTGTGATATAATGATGATAACATTACTGTGTGTGATATAATGATGATAACATTACAGTGTGTGATATAATGATGATAACATTACTGTGTATGATATAATGATGATAACATTACAGTGTATGATATAATGATGATAACATTACTGTGTATGATATAATGATGATAACATTACTGTGTGTGATATAATGATGATAACATTACAGTGTGTGATATAATGATGATAACATTACAGTGTATGATATAATGATGATAACATTACTGTGTGTGATATAATGATGATAACATTACAGTGTATGATATAATGATGATAACATTACAGTGTAGGATATAATGATGATAACATTACTGTGTATGATATAATGATGATAACATTACAGTGTGTGATATAATGATGATAACATTACAGTGTATGATATAATGATGATAACATTACAGTGTAGGATATAATGATGATAACATTACTGTGTATGATATAATGATGATAACATTACAGTGTGTGATATAATGATGATAACATTACTGTGTATGATATAATGATGATAACATTACAGTGTATGATATAATGATGATAACATTACAGTGTAGGATATAATGATGATAACATTACTGTGTATGATATAATGATGATAACATTACAGTGTGTGATATAATGATGATAACATTACAGTGTGTGATATAATGATGATAACATTACTGTGTATGATATAATGATGATAACATTACTGTGTATGATATAATGATGATAACATTACTGTGTAGGATATAATGATGATAACATTACTGTGTGTGATATAATGATGATAACATTACTGTGTATGATATAATGATGATAACATTACTGTGTATGATATAATGATGATAACATTACTGTGTATGATATAATGATGATAACATTACAGTGTGTGATATAATGATGATAACATTACTGTGTATGATATAATGATGATAACATTACTGTGTATGATATAATGATGATAACATTACAGTGTGTGATATAATGATGATAACATTACAGTGTATGATATAATGATGATAACATTACTGTGTGTGATATAATGATGATAACATTACAGTGTGTGATATAATGATGATAACATTACTGTGTATGATATAATGATGATAACATTACTGTGTGTGATATAATGATGATAACATTACTGTGTGTGATATAATGATGATAACATTACAGTGTATGATATAATGATGATAACATTACTGTGTATGATATAATGATGATAACATTACAGTGTATGATATAATGATGATAACATTACAGTGTATGATATAATGATGATAACATTACAGTGTATGATATAATGATGATAACATTACTGTGTATGATATAATGATGATAACATTACTGTGTATGATATAATGATGATAACATTACTGTGTATGATATAATGATGATAACATTACTGTGTATGATATAATGATGATAACATTACTGTGTATGATATAATGATGATAACATTACAGTGTATGATATAATGATGATAACATTACTGTGTGTGATATAATGATAATAACATTACTGTGTGTGATATAATGATGATAACATTACAGTGTATGATATAATGATGATAACATTACAGTGTGTGATATAATGATGATAACATTACTGTGTATGATATAATGATGATAACATTACTGTGTATGATATAATGATGATAACATTACAGTGTGTGATATAATGATGATAACATTACTGTGTGTGATATAATGATGATAACATTACTGTGTGTGATATAATGATGATAACATTACTGTGTATGATATAATGATGATAACATTACAGTGTGTGATATAATGATGATAACATTACAGTGTATGATATAATGATGATAACATTACAGTGTATGATATAATGATGATAACATTACTGTGTATGATATAATGATGATAACATTACAGTGTGTGATATAATGATGATAACATTACTGTGTATGATATAATGATGATAACATTACTGTGTATGATATAATGATGATAACATTACTGTGTATGATATAATGATGATAACATTACTGTGTATGATATAATGATGATAACATTACTGTGTGTGATATAATGATGATAACATTACTGTGTATGATATAATGATGATAACATTACAGTGTGTGATATAATGATGATAACATTACTGTGTGTGATATAATGATGATAACATTACAGTGTGTGATATAATGATGATAACATTACTGTGTATGATATAATGATGATAACATTACTGTGTGTGATATAATGATGATAACATTACAGTGTATGATATAATGATGATAACATTACAGTGTATGATATAATGATGATAACATTACAGTGTATGATATAATGATGATAACATTACAGTGTATGATATAATGATGATAACATTACTGTGTATGATATAATGATGATAACATTACAGTGTGTGATATAATGATGATAACATTACAGTGTATGATATAATGATGATAACATTACAGTGTATGATATAATGATGATAACATTACAGTGTATGATATAATGATGATAACATTACTGTGTATGATATAATGATGATAACATTACAGTGTGTGATATAATGATGATAACATTACTGTGTGTGATATAATGATGATAACATTACAGTGTATGATATAATGATGATAACATTACAGTGTATGATATAATGATGATAACATTACAGTGTATGATATAATGATGATAACATTACTGTGTATTATATAATGATGATAACATTACTGTGTATGATATAATGATGATAACATTACAGTGTATGATATAATGATGATAACATTACTGTGTATTATATAATGATGATAACATTACTGTGTATGATATAATGATGATAACATTACAGTGTGTGATATAATGATGATAACATTACTGTGTATGATATAATGATGATAACATTACTGTGTGTGATATAATGATGATAACATTACAGTGTATGATATAATGATGATAACATTACTGTGTGTGATATAATGATGATAACATTACTGTGTATGATATAATGATGATAACATTACTGTGTATGATATAATGATGATAACATTACAGTGTATGATATAATGATGATAACATTACAGTGTATGATATAATGATGATAACATTACAGTGTGTGATATAATGATGATAACATTACAGTGTATGATATAATGATGATAACATTACAGTGTATGATATAATGATGATAACATTACTGTGTATGATATAATGATGATAACATTACAGTGTGTGATATAATGATGATAACATTACAGTGTATGATATAATGATGATAACATTACAGTGTATGATATAATGATGATAACATTACAGTGTATGATATAATGATGATAACATTACAGTGTATGATATAATGATGATAACATTACAGTGTGTGATATAATGATGATAACATTACTGTGTATGATATAATGATGATAACATTACTGTGTATGATATAATGATGATAACATTACAGTGTGTGATATAATGATGATAACATTACAGTGTATGATATAATGATGATAACATTACAGTGTGTGATATAATGATGATAACATTACTGTGTATGATATAATGATGATAACATTACTGTGTATGATATAATGATGATAACATTACAGTGTGTGATATAATGATGATAACATTACAGTGTGTGATATAATGATGATAACATTACTGTGTATGATATAATGATGATAACATTACTGTGTGTGATATAATGATGATAACATTACAGTGTATGATATAATGATGATAACATTACAGTGTATGATATAATGATGATAACATTACAGTGTGTGATATAATGATGATAACATTACAGTGTGTGATATAATGATGATAACATTACTGTGTATGATATAATGATGATAACATTACTGTGTATGATATAATGATGATAACATTACAGTGTGTGATATAATGATGATAACATTACAGTGTATGATATAATGATGATAACATTACTGTGTATGATATAATGATGATAACATTACTGTGTGTGATATAATGATGATAACATTACAGTGTATGATATAATGATGATAACATTACTGTGTATGATATAATGATGATAACATTACTGTGTGTGATATAATGATGATAACATTACAGTGTATGATATAATGATGATAACATTACTGTGTGTGATATAATGATGATAACATTACAGTGTGTGATATAATGATGATAACATTACAGTGTATGATATAATGATGATAACATTACAGTGTATGATATAATGATGATAACATTACTGTGTATGATATAATGATGATAACATTACTGTGTATGATATAATGATGATAACATTACAGTGTGTGATATAATGATGATAACATTACAGTGTGTGATATAATGATGATAACATTACTGTGTATGATATAATGATGATAACATTACAGTGTATGATATAATGATGATAACATTACAGTGTATGATATAATGATGATAACATTACAGTGTATGATATAATGATGGGTTAATCTCTATATACCTTTAAGCCCCAGCCTGCATTGTCACTGGGCGAGGCCCCCCTTCCCCCACACTATTTCCTGCACTCAATCCTATAATCCTTTGTACACATATGATATATAATGTAACAGTAAGATCCTCAAAATAAATACTAAATATTTCAAAAATTATTTACTGTAGAGAACAACTGCTTGTACAATGTGTTTTTCATTATATTTACAATGAAACCAGCTTCCTGTTGGGGTGAGTCCCTTGGCACTATTGGCAGTATTTGGACCTGATGGACAATAGTATTTTCATCCTCAGGTACTGTGTTGGTTCAGGTCCAGTAATAGCAGGTTTACAATAGATACTATTTGTGCAGCTGTCTCAGGACTCGGCGGTCTCTGCCCCAGGACGTTACTAACTGATTTTCCTGCTTATCTACAGGAACCACACAAGTCTTAAGATGAAATGTATTCAAGTACTCTGAGTGACAGCGAGTGTCTACGAGACGATAGCGCAGAAATGACATCATATACCAGGAAGCGCCCTGTCTGAGAACGAGAAAACTTCTAGGAAGTCACAACAAGGCTAGAGAAAGCGATCAAAGAGACAAACCAGGTCTTACAAGACGTGTCTGTTATTGTCATAACTTGTAACATTGTAGCGACATTACAGGAATGAAGGTTATATATAGAACATGTTAGTAAGGTGTGTCGCAGCGCGCAGCCCAGGCGCAGCTTGTCTCCTTTTAGTGAGCTCCTCGAGTCTTACAGTTTGTTACAGAAACACAATAAAGTTATTTGTGTATTTTCACAGTTACATTTGACACAACCACAGAAAACACTTAAAGGGACATTTATACATGACTGGGTTTTTCACTCCTATCCAGGGCCTCTATCCAGGGCCTCTATCCAGGGCCTCTATCCAGGGCCTCTATCCAGGGCCTCTATCCAGGGCCTCTATCCAGGGCCTCTATCCAGTGCTCCTATTATAGTTACATAGTTACATAGTAATTAAGGTTGAAAAAAGACTTTCAGTCCATCAAGTTCAACCTGTTAAGATCTCCTCTGATCTGCAATATGAGGATTAGTTATTAATTCAATTATTGATTAAATAATTATTAATAGTATAGTATTGGAGAATGAATAAAGAGTTAGTCCATCAAGTTCAACCTTTTTAGATCTCTATTGATCTTTTTAATGTGGACTATTTATTATTATTGTTAATTGTTAATTATTGTTAATTGATCCAGAGGAAGCAAACAGAAAAAAAAAAAAACATTGAAACTTTGCCAATTGTCTCATAAGGGGAAAAAAGCAAAAATTCCTTCCTGACCCCAGAAACTGGCGATCAAATTTCTCCCTTCGATCAATATTCCTTCGCTAGTTATCTAGGATAGCCTTGAATGCCCTCTTTATTCAAAAATATATCTAACCCCTTTTTGAAGTTGTCTATCGAATTCGCTGTCACCACCTCCTTTGGTAGAGAATTCCACATCTGACCGCCCTAACTGTGAAGAATCCTTTTTTTTCTTTAAGGTGAAATCTTTTTTCCTCTAACCTCAGGATGTCCTCTTGTCAGTTGAAAATCTCTTGCTACAAAAAGTTCACTTGACAAAGCCTTATATTGACCCTGGATGTATTTATATAAGGTAATCATATCCCCTCGTAGACGCCTTTTTTCTAGCGAAAATAAGTTTAATTTTGTTAGTCTTTCTTCATAACTTAGCCCCTCCATTCCCCTTATTAGTTTTGTTGCCCTTCTCTGTACTTTTTCCAGCTCTAAAATGTCTTTTTTATGAGGTGGTGCCCAAAATTGTCCTCCATATTCCAAATGAGGGCGTACTAGAGATTTGTATAGTGGCAGAATTATATCTTCTTCCCTGGCTTCTATACCCTTCTTAATACATGCTAATATTTTATTTGCCTTTGCAGCTGCTGCTTGGCTTTGAGCACTGTTACCTAGGTGGTTGTCCACAAGCACTCCCAAATCCCTTTCAATATCTGATACCCCTAGATTTGCTCCATTAAGATTATAAATTGCATGGCTATTTTTCCTTCCCAAATGCATAACCTTACATTTATTTGTATTAAATCTCATCTGCCATTTAGATGCCCATTTCTCTAATTTATGCAAATCCCTTTGTAGGGAAAGTACATCATTATCTGATTTTATTACCTTGCACAACTTAGTGTCAACAGCAAAAATGGAGACACTACTTTCGAGTCCTACTTCAATGTCATTAGTAAATATGTTAAAAAGGAGAGGACCTAATACTGAACCTTGAGGAACCCCACTTATCACATTAGACCAATCGGAGTATGTTCCATTTACAACAACCCTTTGCTTCCTGTCTTTTAGCCAGCTCTCGATCCATGAGCAGATATTTACTGCAATTCCTATATCCCTTAGTTTGCTCACTAGTCTTCCATGTGGCACTGTATCAAATGCATTTGAAAAATCTAAAAAGACTACATCCACTGAGTTGCCCTGATCCAAGTTCCTACTAACCTCCTCATAGAAACTAATTAGATTGGTCTGACATGACCTTTCCTTCATAAATCCATGTTGACTGCTACCTATGATCCTGTTCAAATAGACATATTCTTGTATTCTGTCCCTTATTAACCCTTCTAAAAGCTTCCCAACTACAGATGTGAGGCTCACTGGTCTATAATTCCCCGGATTTGCTCTTGCCCCCTTCTTAAATATAGGTATCACCTCTTCTTTTCTCCAGTCATCTGGTAGAGACCCAGTGTTGAGTGAGTCTTGATAGATTAGATATAATGGTTTGGCTATTACAGAACCCAGTTCCCTCAGTACCCTTGGATGTATTCCATCAGGACCTGGGGCTTAACATTTATTTTCTCCAACCTCTTTTGTATTTCTTCCTGCGTTAACCAATTATTTAGTAAAGGTAGTGTAGCCCCAATATGTTGCGGTGTCCCAACCACTGGTACCTCCCTTGTGTAAACCGACGAAAAGAACCTATTTAGCTCATCTGCCTTTTCCTGGTCACTAATTATCAGATGGCCTGTGTCACATTGTAATGGTCCTATCGATTCCTTCCTGGCCTTCTTCCCATTAATATATTTAAAAAATATTTTAGGGCTAGTCTTACTTTCCATTGCAACTGACTTCTCATTTTCTATTTTAGCCAGTCTAATAGCCCTTTTGCAAGCCTTGTTGATTTCCTTATAGTCACATAAAGCTGCCTCTGTTCCCTCCTTCTTGTATAATTTAAATGCATATTTATTTTCCCTCATCATGATCTTTAAGTCATTGTTACTCCTATTCATTTTATTTCCACATGGTACATGCTGATGAGTATGTTTATTTAGTAAGGATTTGAATGTTGTCGATTTATTTTCAGTATTCTTCCCTGTAAGTTCTTTGTCCCAGTCTATATGTTGTATTGCTGCCCGTAGCCCATTAAAGTTAGCCCTTTTAAAATTTAGAGTTTTTGTTGGCCCTTTACAACTCTGTTTTTTTGTATTCAATCTCAAATGAGACTGTGTTGTGATCACTGTTGCCCAAGGGTTCCCCTATTTTTACATTTGATATTATATCAATATTAATTATGATGACTAAATCCAAGATGGCCCCATTTCTAGTAGGTTCTTGTATTACCTGGGCCAGATAATGATCCCTGAGTGTACTCAAGAACCTGCTCCCCTTAGCTGAGCTGCTGGTCTCGTTTATCCAGTTTATATCAGGGTAATTAAAGTCTCCCATTATTAGAACTTGCCCGTGCTTAGCTGCATTTCCAATCTGTAACAATAATTGTATTTCCTCACTTTCAGCTATATTTGGGGGTTTATAGCATACAGCCACCAATATGCGTTTAGAATTAGCTCCTCCACTATTTAGCTCAACCCACAAGGATTCAATGATGCCGTTAGTGCCAGCATAAATATCTTCTCTGACTATAGGCTTAAATTCAGGCTTAACAAACAGACAGATCCCTCCTCCTCTTTTACCATTTCCCCTATCTTTTCTAAATAGGTTATAACCATCCAGATTAACAGTCCAGTCATGAGATTCATCCCACTATGTTTCCGTAATGCCTATTAAGCCCCATTTTTCTTGTACTGCTAATATTTCTAGCTCATCCATTTTCCCAGGCAAACTTCTTGCGTTTGCAATCATACACTTTATGTTGCTATGGCGCTGCTGTTGTGAAGTGCTTGCCACTGTATTTGAGGCCCCTATTAATACCTCCCTACTTTCTATTGTAACCCTCCCCCCTTCTGCTCCCCCATGGGTAACTAATTCATCCATTTCCCTCTCTACCCTATTTACCCTAATACTTCTATATAGTCCCTCCCCCCCTCCCACAAGTTTAAAAACTCCCCCAGCCGTTCTACCATCCTATCCCCTAGCACAAAAGCGCCCTCATCATTAAGGTGCAATCCATCCCTGCTATAGAGATTGTACCCAAGTGAGAAGTCAGCCCAGTGCTCTAAAAACCCAAAACCCTCTGCACTACACCACTTTTTTAGCCACGCATTAACATCCCTAAGCTCCTTCTGCCTCCCTGGGCTAGCACGTGGCACTGGTAGTATCTCAGAAAAGACTACCTTGGAGGTCCTTGCTTTAAGCTTATTCCCTAATTCTCTAAAATCATTCTTTAGGACGCTCCATCTTCCACTAACTTTGTCATTGGTACCAATGTGTACCAAGACCGCCGGTTCATTACCAGCCCCTCCCAATAATTTATCCACCCGATCCACAACATGCCGAACCCGAGCACCCGGGAGACAGCAAACTGTTCAATTGCTGGGATCTGGATGACAAATTACCCTGTCTACCTTCCTAATAATAGAGTAATAATAGAGTCCCCTACCACCAAAACATGTCTGTTGCTCTGCCTATTCTGCCCTCCCTCTCCTCCAGTAGAGCTGTTCTCCCGGCTGTTAAAGGGAACAGCTCTATCTGGCATTGCCATTCCTGAATGGACATCCCCAACAGTATCACTCAATCTGGCAAATCTGTTGGTGTTTGCCAACTCAGAACTGGCCTGCCTCCTCCTGTTCCCCCTGATTCCCATTCTAACTGTAAACCAGCTGCCTCCCTGGACATCCTCACTAGCCCCAGCTCCCCACTCCATACTAGGCCCAGCTAAACTGTGCTCCGTGAGCACCAACCCCCTTTCCAGTGGAGCAATATCACTAAGTACTGCAATTCTCCTCTCCAGATCTTCAATTTGAGCTTCCAAAGAGGCAACATGCTCACACCTGTCACAGAGGTATGGACCCTGGATCATCTGTTCCAGTAGTGCATACATTTGGCAGGATGTACACTGAGTGAGGTTTCCACTGGACTGACTCATGATTATCAGTTACAAAAATACAGTGAGAAAACAGAAAACAACAAAATAAACACAGATATAACTTACACAGGCCAAGCCACACCCACTCTCACCTGTACTCTAATTAATGCAACAGACAGAAAACTGTGCACTGACTTAGAGCGAATTCAAACCAGACCTCACACAAATGCACCCAGATATAACTACACAGACCAAGCCACACCCACTCTCACCTGTACACTGATTAATGCAACAGAAAACTGTGCACTGACTTAGAGCGGATTCAAACCAGACCTCACACAAATGCACCCAGATATAACTACACAGACCAATCCACACCCACTCTCACCTGTACTCTGATTAATGCAACAGACAGAAAACTGTGCACTGACTTAGAGCGGATTCAAACCAGACCTCACCTAAATGCACCCAGATATAACTACACAAACCAAGCCACACCCACTCTCACCTGTACACTGATTAATGCAACAGAAAACTCTGCACTGACTTAGAGCGGATTCAAACCAGACCTCACACAAATGCACCCAGATATAACTTACACAGACCAAGCCACACCCACTCTCACCTGTACACTGATTAATGCAACAGACAGAAAACTGTGCACTGACTTAGAGCGGATTCAAACCAGACCTCACACAAATGCACCCAGATATAACTTACACAGGCCAAGCTACACCCACTCTCACCTGTACACTGATTACTGCAACAGACAGAAAACTGTGCACTGACTTAGAGCGGATTCAAACCAGACCTCACACAAATGCACCCAGATATAACTTACACAGGCCAAGCCACACCGACTCTCACCTGTACTCTGATTAATGCAACAGAAAGCTGTGCACTGACTTAGAGCGGATTCAAACTAGACCTCACACAAATGCACCCAGATATAACTACACAGGCCAAGCCACACCCACTCTCACCTGTACACTGATTAATGCAACAGAAAACTGTGCACTGACTTAGAGCGGATTCAAACCAGACCTCACACAAATGCACCCAGATATAACTTACACAGGCCAAGCCACACCCACTCTCACCTGTACTTTGATTAATGCAACAGACAGAAAACTCTGCACTGACTTAGAGCGGATTCAAACCAGACCTCACACAAATGCACCCAGATATAACTTACACAGGCCAAGCCACACCCACTCTCACCTGTACTCTGATTAATGCAACAGACAGAAAACTGTGCACTGACTTAGAGCGGATTCAAACCAGACCTCACACAAATGCACCCAGATATAACTACACAGACCAAGCCACACCCACTCTCACCTGTACACTGATTAATGCAACAGACAGAAAACTCTGCACTGACTTAGAGCGGATTCAAACCAGACCTCACACAAATGCACCCAGATATAACTACACAGACCAAGCCACACCCACTCTCACCTGTACTCTGATTAATGCAACAGAAAACTGTGCACTGACTTACAGCGGATTCAAACCAGACCTCACACAAATGCACCCAGATATAACTACACAGGCCAAGCCACACCCACTCTCACCTGTACACTGATTAATGCAACAGACAGAAAACTGTGCACTGACTTACAGAGCGGATTCAAACCAGACCTCACTCAAATGCACCCAGATATAACTTACACAGGCCAAGCCACACCCACTCTCACCTGTACACTGATTAATGCAACAGACAGAAAACTGTGCACTGACTTCGAGCGGATTCAAACCAGACCTCACTCAAATGCACCCAGATATAACTACACAGGCCAAGCCACACCCACTCTCACCTGTACACTGATTACTGCAACAGACAGAAAACTGTGCACTGACTTAGAGCAGATTCAAACCAGACCTCACACAAATGCACCCAGATATAACTACACAGGCCAAGCCACACCCACTCTCACCTGTACACTGATTAATGCAACAGAAAACTGTGCACTGACTTAGAGCGGATTCAAACCAGACCTCACACAAATGCACCCAGATAAAACTACACAGGCCAAGCCACACCCACTCTCACCTGTACACTGATTAATGCAACAGAAAACTGTGCACTGACTTAGAGCGGATTCAAACCAGACCTCACACAAATGCACCCAGATATAACTTACACAGACCAAGCCACACCCACTCTCACCTGTACACTGATTAATGCAACAGACAGAAAACTGTGCACTGACTTAGAGCGGATTCAAACCAGACCTCACACAAATGCACCCAGATATGACTTACACAGGCCAAGCCACACCCACTCTCACCTGTACTCTGATTAATGCAACAGACAGAAAACTGTGCACTGACTTAGAGCGGATTCAAACCAGACCTCACACAAATGCACCCAGATATAACTACACAGACCAAGCCACACCCACTCTCACCTGTACTCTGATTAATGCAACAGACAGAAAACTCTGCACTGACTTAGAGCGGATTCAAACCAGACCTCACACAAATGCACCCAGATATAACTACACAGGCCAAGCCACACCCACTCTCACCTGTACTCTGATTAATGCAACAGACAGAAAACTGTGCACTGACTTAGAGCGGATTAAAAAAAAAAGTGCTCATATTCAGTGTTTCTATCCAGTGCTCATATTCAGTGCTCTTATTCAGTGCTCCTATTCAGTGCTTCTATCCAGTGCTTCTATTCAGTGCTCCTATCCAGTGCTCCTATTCAGTGCTCCTATTCAGTGTTTCTGTCCAGTGCTCCTATTCATTGCTCATATTCAGTGCCCCTATCCAGTGCTCCTATTCAGTGCTTCTATCCAGTGCTTCTATTCAGTGCTCCTATTCAGTGTTTCTATCTAGTGCTCCTATTCAGTGCTCCTATCAGTGCTTCTATTCAGTGCTTCTATCCAGTGCTCCTATCCAGTGCTCTTATTCAGTGCTCTTATTCAGTGCTTTTATCCAGTGCTCCTATTCAGTGCCTCTATTCAGTGCTCCTATCCAGTGCTCCTATCCAGTGCTTCTATTCAGTGCTCCTATTCAGTGCTCCTATCCAGTGCTCTTATTCAGTGCTCTTATTCAGTGCTCCTATCCAGTGCTTCTATTCAGTGCTCCTATCCAGTGCTCCTATCCAGTGCTCCCATCCAGTGCTCTTATTAAATGCTCTTATTCAGTGCTCTTATTCAGTGCTCCTATCCAGTGCTTCTATTCAGTGCTCCTATCCAGTGCTTCTATTCAGTGCTCCTATTCAGTGCTTCTATCCAGTGCTCCTATTCAGTGCTCCTATCCAGTGCTCTTATTCAGTGCTCTTATCCAGTGCTCCTATCCAGTGCTTCTATTCAGTGCTCATATTCAGTGCTCCTATCCAGTGCTTCTATTCAGTGCTCCTATCCAGTGCTCTTATTCAGTGCTCTTATCCAGTGCTCCTATCCAGTGCTTCTATTCAGTGCTCCTATGCAGTGCTTCTATATAGTGCTCCTATCCAGTGCTTCTATTCAGTGCTCCTATTCAGTGCTCCTATCCAGTGCTTCTATTCAGTGCTCATATTCAGTCCTCCTATCCAGTGCTCCTATGCAGTGCTTCTATATAGTGCTCCTATCCAGTGCTTCTATTCAGTGCTCCTATTCACTGCTCCTATCCAGTGCTCCTATCCAGTGCTCCTATTCAGTGCTCCTATCCAGTGCTTCTATTCAGTGCTCCTATCCAGTGCTCCTATCCAGTGCTTCTATTCAGTGCTCCTATTCAGTGCTTCTATCCAGTGCTCCTATTCAGTGCTCTTATTCAGTGCTCCTATTCAGTGCTTCTATCCAGTGCTTCTATTCAGTGCTCCTATCCAGTGCTCCTATTCAGTGCTCCTATTCAGTGTTTCTGTCCAGTGCTCCTATTCATTGCTCATATTCAGTGCCCCTATCCAGTGCTCCTATTCAGTGCTTCTATCCAGTGCTTCTATTCAGTGCTCCTATTCAGTGTTTCTATCTAGTGCTCCTATTCAGTGCTCCTATCAGTGCTTCTATTCAGTGCTTCTATCCAGTGCTCCTATCCAGTGCTCTTATTCAGTGCTCTTATTCAGTGCTTTTATCCAGTGCTCCTATTCAGTGCCTCTATTCAGTGCTCCTATCCAGTGCTCCTATCCAGTGCTTCTATTCAGTGCTCCTATTCAGTGCTCCTATCCAGTGCTCTTATTCAGTGCTCTTATTCAGTGCTCCTATCCAGTGCTTCTATTCAGTGCTCCTATCCAGTGCTCCTATCCAGTGCTCCCATCCAGTGCTCTTATTAAATGCTCTTATTCAGTGCTCTTATTCAGTGCTCCTATCCAGTGCTTCTATTCAGTGCTCCTATCCAGTGCTTCTATTCAGTGCTCCTATTCAGTGCTTCTATCCAGTGCTCCTATTCAGTGCTCCTATCCAGTGCTCTTATTCAGTGCTCTTATCCAGTGCTCCTATCCAGTGCTTCTATTCAGTGCTCATATTCAGTGCTCCTATCCAGTGCTTCTATTCAGTGCTCCTATCCAGTGCTCTTATTCAGTGCTCTTATCCAGTGCTCCTATCCAGTGCTTCTATTCAGTGCTCCTATGCAGTGCTTCTATATAGTGCTCCTATCCAGTGCTTCTATTCAGTGCTCCTATTCAGTGCTCCTATCCAGTGCTTCTATTCAGTGCTCATATTCAGTCCTCCTATCCAGTGCTCCTATGCAGTGCTTCTATATAGTGCTCCTATCCAGTGCTTCTATTCAGTGCTCCTATTCACTGCTCCTATCCAGTGCTCCTATCCAGTGCTCCTATTCAGTGCTCCTATCCAGTGCTTCTATTCAGTGCTCCTATCCAGTGCTCCTATCCAGTGCTTCTATTCAGTGCTCCTATTCAGTGCTTCTATCCAGTGCTCCTATTCAGTGCTCCTATCCAGTGCTCTTATTCAGTGCTCTTATCCAGTGCTCCTATCCAGTGCTTCTATTCAGTGCTCCTATTCAGTGCTCCTATCCAGTGCTTCTATTCAGTGCTCCTATCCAGTGCTCTTATTCAGTGCTCTTATCCAGTGCTCCTATCCAGTGCTTCTATTCAGTGCTCCTATGCAGTGCTTCTATATAGTGCTCCTATCCAGTGCTTCTATTCAGTGCTCCTATTCAGTGCTCCTATCCAGTGCTTCTATTCAGTGCTCATATTCAGTGCTCCTATCCAGTGCTCCTATGCAGTGCTTCTATATAGTGCTCCTATCCAGTGCTTCTATTCAGTGCTCCTATTCACTGCTCCTATCCAGTGCTCCTATTCAGTGCTCCTATCCAGTGCTTCTATTCAGTGCTCCTATGCAGTGCTTCTATATAGTGCTCCTATTCACTGCTCCTATCCAGTGCTCCTATCCAGTGCTCCTATACAGTGCTCCTATCCAGTGCTTGTATCCAGTGCTCCTATCCAGTGAATATTATAATGATTTTTGTGTTTTGCTTACAATAAATGTCCTCTTGTAAGCTGCAGGCGACGTGAGTGGGATATAATTAGTAATTAGTGAGGAGATAGTGATTACAGTTTGTTACTAATGAGGGGGTTCCAGGGGGTACTGCTGGGAACACTTAAACCGCCATCTTGTACCTCGCTGCTTTTGGCTGAATGCCACCATTCTGACCTGTTTGAAAATACCCAATTGGGCTGTCCAGGCTGGATGGCAGAATGTAAGTTATCTAAATGATATTACATTTACTTTACAGCACCAATAACATGATTTGAATAACTTCTACTTATTATACAGTTGTGTTAGATTCATGGAGGATTGTAGGTCTTTCCGTTAGTCCCACTGGTAGATTTAGCTGCCACAATCCAACAGGACAGCTAGAAGCTTTCTCCACATTCAGAGTCTCCTTCCGTCTCTTGAAGTAGATCAGTAGAAACCAAAATGGGAAATTCCACTTCAGCAAAAATGCCTGAATGAGAGGATCTGTTTTTATAACAGTGTAACAACATTGCGTCTTCAAGTGTGGTCAGTTCCTCTTTATGTTAAATAATGGACTTTTACAGTCATAAATCTCAATATAGTGGGTTTTCTTATGTATTATATCCCAGTGTCACATTCCTGTGTAAGTGACACATCTTCTGGTCCTCTTCAAGCAATGATGGTAAATCTTATTTCATTAAAATAATTCCTGGCTGGGACTTTTATCTCCTTCCCGAGGGCAATGATTTGTGATGTAGCGTTGGCTCATTCTTTCCTCGCTGTACTTACGATAATTAAAGGCGTAATAAACAAATACATTAAATAATATAAAACTGGAAATGATCAGAAGTCGGATAAATCATTCAGGAAACTGACTCAGGCAGGAAAGGAAGGGGTTAAACCATGAATTACTGTAACTGGAATTAGACTGTAATGGGCAGCCACAAAGCCCGTATTATTATTATAAAGGGACACTTACTATAAATAAACACAACCCCCACCCTCTTCCCAGACAAGAGAATAAGAATTACAACACAGAGGCCAAGATTTCATTTTTCTTAAAGGTTTTAATTAGGTGACTTAATTAACTTTTGTCCTCCCCTATGTCATTATCATATGGCCCAGCTCTCACATCCATATGTTACCCTGGGATTACCTTTGTTTACTTTGTAATAGCTTGTCCAGACTTGCCATAGCTTTCCTTCCTAAATGCCTTTTAATTTCATAACTATTGCAGAGGACAATTAAAGTGACACTGGCCTCTCTCTGATTCCTGATGAGTATATTCTCATCATTATCATTATTAGTATAATAAATCATTGCTGTATGTTGTCCAGAGTGACCGTGTGTGCACCGCTGCGCTCCTTACATGTAATGGTCAGGTATTTATTGGCTGGATGTGATACAGAGTCAAGGCCGGGAAGTGTCTTAGTGGGGGGGGGGGGGGGGGGTATCTTGGCAAAGACACTGGAGTGGGTTGCCAGTTCATTCTCCAGTGGACTGTGATTTGTCTGACCTCTCTGCTATGATCTGCCCATCTTGGGTGACCTTGCATGGTATAGCTCACAGCTTCATTGAGGTACACAAGTAATACAGAGGGGGGTTGAAATGTTGCCTTTGCATTATTATAAGAATGCTGAAAAGAACAAGCCCCAGCCGGACAGAAGACAGGCCCCATAAATAAAGTAATGGTCCAGTATGTGAAGTGTGCGCATCCATTGTGATAAGTTTCCAGCATCCTCTGGGTTTGTGTTACAGGAGGCTGGAGATACTTTTCCAAAATGTACTATATTATTAACCATTGTTACATTAATAATTGGAATAAATCAAACAAAAGAACCGACCCAGTCCCCACCGGACTAGACTAGATCCTGGTATGAGAGATCGTTCCCTCCCTATCGGGACTCCCGTCTAGCTAAACCTGGGTGGAGCAAAAACAAACTGTACTTGCTGTGTCTCATACTAACCAATCAGTAACTATGTCTCTGCAACATACTGCTAAGACGTCATCCCTGATAGGCTAGGACACTACACATCCAGACCTACAGAGTCTGTGTATGCATACGCTGCCAAGGGCAGACCCATACAGGGTCTGTTTGCTTGATCTTAGGAAGTAACAACAGTATTGTAATCAAAACAAAATACAAATAATTATCATCTGTGCTAGAAACATCTATATTTATATGTATTTGCAACAGTGCTAAATAAAAAAAATAATATTTTACCTTTTTTTTTTTTCTATTTTTTTTCTTTTTTTTTTCTATTTCAGTTAAAAATCTTAAAA
This sequence comes from Discoglossus pictus, assembly GCA_027410445.1. Lineage (NCBI taxonomy): Eukaryota > Metazoa > Chordata > Amphibia > Anura > Alytidae > Discoglossus > Discoglossus pictus. The sequence continues at coordinate 22,273 of JAPZIH010000983.1, forward strand.
ATTATAATAGAATGAACTGAGAATAGTTACAAATACAAATTGGAGGAAGAAAAAGAGGTAAATTGGATAAACTATTTTCTTTTTTTTATTCTCTTTTCCCTTTTTTCTCTCCTTTTTTTCTTTCTGTTTACAATTTGTCCAAATGATGTTCTAGAAAAAACAATCATCTCACTTAAAGGAGCACGCAGTGAAATGTGTTTTGCACAACTGAACATGATAAAGGGCACATTGTTATTACACAGGAACAAAACACAACTTACATTTTTTTATCTACCACATGCAATTCCTTGTTACTTCCTCCGCTTTCCCATTGATTCCGAGTCTCTATTTGATGACGTACAACAATTTTATTGAATCCTCAAATCGTGATGAACTTAAACCAAAACCGATGACTAATAGAAAACCGCCATTATTTACCTGCACGGAATTGTTGGACTTGGCAGAGTGGCATCGCCCGCCAGGCAAAATACCAGGGAGCGGAGCAAGAACATAGATAGGTTTTTATATATGTGTGTGCTAGTATGTACATGCATAATACATACAATATACAAATATGCACTTAAAGGGACATATTATTATTATCTTTATTTATATCGCGCCAACATATTCCGTAGCGCTGTACAGGGGTTGAGTACATAGCAGAAAACAAATTAAAGACATAGAACTCCTATATTTAGAAGAGTAGGTGTAGATTATATATATATATGTATGTATGTTTATTATATTTTTATATTTGGACAAAATTGAGCAAAAAAATGCCTATAATTTTGATGTCCATCTTTTTAAAGTATTTTAACCAATTTTTTTTCTATTTTGGTAGAATAGTGTACCCTTACTAGGGGTGATAAGATTTTTTTTTTTAAATATCTTAAATATCTATAGCAAGATTGGAATTGCTTGAATATCTTAGGAAGATACATTAATATCCAAATGAAGTTGCTCTTTTAATAGGAAATCCTTTGTGAGTATATTTATATATATTTATATATGCACTTATAGGATCCATGAACTTATATAGTTTCCTTCTTTATGGTACATGGAGAAACATAATGGGGAAGCCACAAATACAGTTTACTTAAAAAAAACAAAAACAATAAACATTTATATCAATGTTGTGTAAGATTATCCCACAATTCCATCTGTTTACTCCATTTATTACACTCCAAAAAATGCAGTTGTGTATAAACTAGATATAACTAATATGTAGAGGGCATGAAAGGGACGCAGAAGTGTTACACCACGGCTTCTGTTAGTCAGTGTTTTGTTAAATATCCAACATTATAGCCGATCAAAGCAGAATTCAATTACAATATAATCTCGTAAAATACATGAGATCGCATCATGTCCGTAGATGTGTCTTGGAAGATCCATGAGATCGCATCATGTCCGTAGATGTGTCTTGGAAGACCCATGAGATCGCATCATGTCCGTAGATGTGTCTTCGAAGATCCATGAGATCGCATCATGTCCGTAGATGTGTCTCAGAAGATACATGAGATCGCATCATATCCATAGATGTGTCTTGGAAGACCCATGAGATTGCATCATGTCCGTAGATGTGTCTCAGAAGATACATGAGATCGCATCATATCCATAGATGTGTCTTGGAAGACCCATGAGATTGCATCATGTCCGTAGATGTGTCTCAGAAGATACATGAGATCGCATCATGTCCGTAGATGTGTATATATGAGATCGCATCATGTCCGTAGATGTGTCTCGGAAGATATATGAGATCACATCATGTCCGTAGATGTGTCTCAGAAGATACACGAGATTGCATCATGTCCGTAGATGTGTCTCAGAAGATACATGAGATCGCATCATGTCCGTAGATGTGTCTCGGAAGATATATGAGATTGCATCATGTCCGTAGATGTGTCTCAGAAGATACATGAGATTGCATCATGTCCGTAGATGTGTCTCAGAAGATACATGAGATCGCATCATGTCTGTAGATGTGTCTCAGAAGATACATGAGATCGCATCATGTCCGTAGATGTGTATATATGAGATCGCATCATGTCCGTAGATGTGTCTCGTAAGATACATGAGATCGCATCATGTCCGTAGATGTGTATATATGAGATCGCATCATGTCCGTAGATGTGTCTCGTAAGATACATGAGATTGCATCATGTCCGTAGATGTGTCTCAGAAGATACATGAGATCGCATCATATCCGTAGATGTGTCTCGAAAGATCCATGAGATCGCATCATGTCTGTAGATGTGTCTCGTAAGATACATGAGATCGCATCATGTCCGTAGATGTGTATATATGAGATCGCATCATGTCCGTAGATGTGTCTCGTAAGATACATGAGATCGCATCATGTCCGTAGATGTGTATATATGAGATCGCATCATGTCCGTAGATGTGTCTTGGAAGATCCATGAGATCGCATCATATCCGTAGATGTGTCTCGTAAGATACATGAGATCGCATCATGTCCGTAGATGTGTATATATGAGATCGCATCATGTCCGTAGATGTGTCTCGTAAGATACATGAGATCGCATCATGTCCGTAGATGTGTATATATGAGATTGCATCATGTCCTAAGATGTGTCTCGAAAGATACATGAGATCGCATCATGTCCGTAGATGTGTCTCAGAAGATACATGAGATCGCATCATATCCGTAGATGTGTCTCAGAAGATACATGAGATCGCATCATGTCCGTAGATGTGTCTCAGAAGATACATGAGATCGCATCATGTCTGTAGATGTGTCTCAGAAGATACATGAGATTGCATCATGTCCGTAGATGTGTATATATGAGATCGCATCATGTCCGTAGATGTGTATCGTAAGATACATGAGATCGCATCATGTCCGTAGATGTGTATATATGAGATCGCATCATGTCCGTAGATGTGTCTCGTAAGATACATGAGATTGCATCATGTCCGTAGATGTGTCTCAGAAGATACATGAGATTGCATCATATCCGTAGATGTGTCTCGAAAGATCCATGAGATCGCATCATGTCTGTAGATGTGTCTCGTAAGATACATGAGATCGCATCATGTCCGTAGATGTGTATATATGAGATCGCATCATGTCCGTAGATGTGTCTCGTAAGATACATGAGATCGCATCATGTCCGTAGATGTGTATATATGAGATCGCATCATGTCCGTAGATGTGTCTTGGAAGATCCATGAGATCGCATCATATCCGTAGATGTGTCTCGAAAGATCCATGAGATCGCATCATGTCCGTAGATGTGTCTCGTAAGATACATGAGATCGCATCATGTCCGTAGATGTGTATATATGAGATCGCATCATGTCCGTAGATGTGTCTCAGAAGATACATGAGATCGCATCATATCCGTAGATGTGTCTCGAAAGATCCATGAGATCGCATCATGTCCGTAGATGTGTCCCAGAAGATACATGAGATCGCATCATGTCCGTAGATGTGTCTCAGAAGATACATGAGATCGCATCATATCCGTAGATGTGTCTCGTAAGATACATGAGATCGCATCATGTCCGTAGATGTGTATATATGAGATTGCATCATGTCCGTAGATGTGTCTCGTAAGATACATGAGATCGCATCATGTCCGTAGATGTTTATATATGAGATCGCATCATGTCCGTAGATGTATATACAGTATATACGATTGCATCATATCCATAGATGTGTCTCGAAAGATACAAGAGATCACACATCCAAAATTGTATTAAAGAACAATTTTTTTTTATTATATTGTACTAGCGACTTGCCCGTCAAAAAATGACGGCAATGTGATGTATATGTTTGTCAAGTTGTTTAGTTATTAACATATATTTTTGACACTTGTAAGTATTTTAATATGAACGTGTATTTTTGTAAAATGTTGATGTAATGGTTTTTTAAAATGTAATTAGTATCTGAAGAATTGTTAACTTTAATATACATTGAATGAATAGGAAAGCAAAAAGTAAAAAGCCTTTTTTAAACGTTGCAAATTTTAACATGAAGTTTAAACTATATGTAAGCAATAACCATCAAAGTATATATTTTTAAACTTGAACTTTATTTTTTATGTAAGTTTAGAAGTTGACAAAACATTGGTATAATTTTGAACATTTTAAACAGGAACATAGTGAATACATTTTGTTACGTAATTTTTTATTAAAAGTATTAACATTTGAATGTAAAAACAATTGACATTTAAATTAATCAGTATTAAAATTCAATTTCTATCACAATAATTGTTAACTTGAATATACATTGAATGTAGAGGAAGGCATACAGTAAAACTCTTCTTAAAACGTACGTAATTAAAGTAATTTATTACTGAGCACATAAATTGGCGATAAACATTAATGTAGGTAGTAATCTTAAGATAACAGACAATATTTACATTGTGACTTAAAAGTTGCTTGACCTCTTAACATCCACTTTGTAATATGTTGAATGAAATAACTTGAAAATATATTTTTTAAACTTGTAACATTAGAAACATTAACATAGTGACTTAACATTTTAACATAATTTTTACTAACAATGCAAGGCAAGTATTTTGTGAGGCGAATCATTCATAAACATGACTTCCATTAATTATGACTGAATTAAACAACCAATTGTTATGTATTTTGCAATGCTTTAAAAAAATCTTGGCATCTTTAATTAGTATCCTTCAAAGTTATAGTACTTCATAGTAGACAATGTTTTTAGTAAAAATACGTCCATCTTCTAATAAATCACCTTGACTTTCATTGTTTTCAATGTAAACTTTAATAGCCTGTGGATTTTTGCACCTTGACAACGCAACGTACAATTGACCATGTGCAAAAACTGGTTCTTCCAAAAAAATACCCACAGATTTGAAAGTTTGACCTTGTGATTTATTAATGGTCATGGCAAATGCCATAATAATGGGAAATTGTCTTCTTTGAAGTATAAAAGGGAGACTACTTTCACTTGGTGCTAAATCTATTCTTGGTATGAAAACTCTCTCTCCTCTATGGGTCCCAGTTAAAATTTCAGCATCTATAAAATGGTCCTTTAATTGTTGAACAATTAATCTTGTGCCATTGCATAGGCCTTTTTTGGGGTTCATATTTCGCAGTAACATGATAATTGCACCTTTCTTTAGCTGCAAAATATGTGGTGGCATTCCAGAAGGAGTTAAAGAGTTTATGAATTCAGTCGAAAAGTTAGCCTGACTTTCATTGTCATCAGCAAGTACAGAATCAGCACTGTGATAATTTCTTTGTGGTGCATAATTTTTTTTAAAGATTTTATTATTGAGGATTAATGCATCTTTATTTTTACACGTCAGTATGACTTGGTTGGCAAGCTCGGAATATTCTTCGTTATTTATGCTCCCTTCAAATATAGCCGATATAATATCTTGTTGACAAATCATATGAGGTGGGATCTCTACAGTGTCGTCAGGTAAATGTAGTATTTTTTCTGTTCTGCCTTCTCCAATTTTAATAAGCCAATCATTGAAATCAGTTTGGCCTTCTGATCTCATATTTTGTTGCAGTTGAAGATGGGTAAAATGTTTCCATACTGTACTTGACTTTATACATGTTTCGATAATGTCAGTTCGATTTCCATGTACAACGACAGGTAATGTTTGTCTAAAATCGCCACCCAACAACATTACCTTTCCACCAAATGGAAAAATATTATCCATGACTTCACGAAGCAAACGGTCAATACATTGGAGGGCATAGCATGACATCATTGTGGCCTCATCTATTATAATTAATTTACATTTCTTCAATTTCTTTGCTTGTAAGGATGTCATGCGAATATCTGACACAGAATTTTCTAAAATAGGCACGGGCAGTTTAAATCCACTATGAACAGTTCTTCCACCTTCTAATAAAAGTGCAGCAATTCCAGTAGTGGCAAACGCCATTGCTATTTTTCCTTGTGCTCGTACTGAACTCATTAATAAATTGTACAAATATGTTTTTCCTGATCCGCCAGGTCCATCAAGATAGAAATAACGCTCTGTCACCATGTCATCATCTATAGCATTTTTAATGGCATGAAATGCTTGCAATTGTAGTGTATTTAAAGTTGCAAGTCTTTCTTCTGTTCTTTCTGCTTGTAGTTGAATGTCATAGTCTTCAAAGTTAATGTCATCTATAAGACCTGGATCAGGCAAATTAAAACTTGCACAACTTAATCCATGAGTTAAAAAGACTTCTTGGATTTCCATTAACGCTTTTAAGTGTGCAATGGGTTCATTGTATCGTCGCATAAAGTCTTCAGCCATATTACTTTTAAAAGTCTCCCACAAAGCTAATGCATTTGGAGCATTTGAGAAGATGCAAATAAAAGCAAATTGTTCTCTCATCTGTCGTGGCATTTGACATTGTGCTGCTTCTTCTAAGCATCTTTCCCACTCTGTATCATCAGCGAGTAAGTTTCTATGTCTTGCAGCTAAATGGAAGGATTCATATACAATGTCATTAACAGTTCTTAAGTGTTCAAAACTTTGTGCTCCAGGAACATTTAAAAGTAATATCCGTAAGCAAAAACGTTCCACATCTCTTGGACTGACTGTGTAAATTCTTGGAATAATTTTATTGCCTCTGGTTTTTCTTGGTCTCCATAATCCATTCACAAAAACATAGTGATATGGAATTTCAATATATAAGTATTGTGTTGCTTCAGCATCAGTGGAATTTAATGCAAACCATGCAGTTAGTGTAGTGTGACGATCTTCACTTTGGGCCAATGCATTCATTTCATTTCCAGCATGGAAATAGACTAAATGTCGTTGTGGCAAATGTACTGCTAACCTATATACTGCATGTGATCTATCATGCATTTCAAATTTTAAAAGCCGCCACATAGCTTCTGGTGCACTGACATAGCGAGCATCTACATGAGATGCAAGTTCATCATGTACTAACTCACTACTTTCAGGGTTGTCTGCACTTTTGACGACTACAGTAGCTGCATCGTAACCTTTGTAAATATATTTGTAGACATATTTAATGGATTTGATGGAAGTGCAGGCTTCTACGTTGATGTGGGCGTTGTACTTCATGAGTAAATGTGGATTGTAGGGTACTACATATCTATTGTCCACTTTTTTTCCACGAATAATGGCACTATCTCCTTCTCTTCTTTTATAAAGTGGATATCCATCACAATTGGCATAGGTTTTGTCTCTATAATCTTTTGGAAATTCTTTGGAACATTTATTATTTTCCATACATGGTGATTGTGGATTAAGGTCACCACAGGGTCCATGAATCATGTGATGAGTAACAATCTCATATAGTCTACCATATAGTTCTGGATCTGGTAGTTCAGCAACAATGACTGCATCCACTTTGTCTGAAGTATCTAATTTATCTTTTTCTTGAAGTATTATTAGAAGATGTGCATGTGGAAGGCCTCTTTTTTGAAATTCAATGGTATATACATAAGCAAGACATTTGCCAAATAACTGATTTATAGTGAAGTCACGTATTAATTCATTTAATTTAATCTTAAAAACTCTGGCTACTAAATCTGGTCGATCTGAAGCAGTTTGTCCAAGAAGTAGATTTAGTGTAATTTCTGGCCATTGTGGATTACATGTAAATGTCACAAATAAATCGGGTTTGCCAAATTTTGTCACAATAGCCATAGCATCATTGTATCTTTCTCTCATATTCCGAGGAGATCCTTGAAAGGAAGATGGTAAAATGATGGCTTTGCCAGCTGTCATGTCTCTGCTTGTAGCCACGTCAGCAACATAGTCCATGAGTCCAGAATATTGTTCTACACGGAGTTTATCTTGTTGATATTTGATAAAGTTTAAATTATTTGCCTCAACTTGCAAATATGAATCAATAATCCATTGTTGTGTTAGTTTCCCACCACATAAAATTGGATTAAATACATTGCGAATGGCAATTTGAGCTACTTTAAATTCAAGCATAGAAACATTATTTCGGATTCTGGCTTTAGCATTTGGGTAACTGGGAAGAGTTAATTTTGGTTGCCAACCTGCTTCTCCGTGTGGGAAAAAGATGGGATATGTCATTGGATCTAAATTTGGACTTAAGATACTCATATTAATAAACGGTTGGTCCTCATTTCTAGGATATATTCGAATGTCTCTTTGAAATGGTGGTTCTCCTTCATCATTGTGAAACACCATTGCAACCTCATTTGTTGTTGGCAAGTTATAACGACGTTTATCAGTATGTCTGTCTCTTTTAAGCACCATATTAACATTCGGCATTGGTAATTGATGTGTTTGTGAATGAAGTAGTTGTTCATTTTCTACTTCTGCCAATTTTTTATAAGCTTTACTGTAGGGATTGTTGTCCATAATGTTATTTAGCTCTATGAAAACAGTGGGTAAGCATTTTTTATTTTCTTCCATCTGCATACGTTGGTCAACAGCTTCCATTGTATCTAGGACATATAGTTGAGCGAATTTTCTTTTATTTCCTTCCTCTGGATGTAAATGGGAAGTTCGATGATAAATTTGTCCTTGGACTTTAAAACAGTAAGGACCATGTCCTGGTACATTAGCAGCTAATGTTGCCCCCATGGATGCAAAGGATATGGCACTATTGTAGGATCTTATGTTTGTCTTAAAATTTTTGTAGTTTGGAAAAGTAGGTTCAGTCATAATATTTTGTAAATAAATTGGAAATTCTTTCCTTTCTGGAAGTTTGAACTTGCCTTTTTGACAACAACTAATAAATTGTCCATCTCTGGGTCTCTCCTGTTTAAAATAATAAGCCTCACAAAACTGACATTGAGTAGTCATGTCCCCACAACTATGAACCTCTACTGCTAAAGACTTGAGTAGAGGACAATTTGCAAAGCATATAGGATTTTGCCTTTCATATTCATCAGGTGAAATGTCATATAATGTTTCAACAACAGGTTCTAAATGTTTTGTTTTTTTCGTTGCTTTTCTTGGTATATGTTGTATTGTTTGAGGTAAAATGTCATCTAATGTTTCATGAAACGGTTCTAAATGCTTTGTTTTCTTTGTTGCTTTTTTTGGTATCTCTTGTCTTTTTTCTGGTAAAATGTCATCTGATGTTTGAGCAACAGGTTGTAAATGCTTTATTTTCTTTGTTGTTTTTTTTGACATATCTTTAATTTCTGCAAGTGACAGTCTTTTGCTTGCAATTCTTTTGCGTTCTTTTTCTCGTCGAATTTCCTTCTTCTCCGGTGTCTGCTGGCTGTCTGCTCTCTGTCGTCGTTCTCTAGCTTGGCGTCTTTTCTTTTCTTGTTTACTCTCATTATCAGCCATGTTAATCTGTAAAAATAAAATAATGTACCATTAGTTTATTTTGAGATGTTAAGTTGTTTTTCATGACATATAGTTATCAATAGTGTGTTAACATTTTATAGTTAATCAATTTCAATGCGGTCAATTGAATAAAAGTCTAAATAATGGCATGAGATAATTATTTAAAGACATTTTTATTTATTAAACATGGATCCAAAAGCAAGTGTTTCAGTAACTAAAAAGGTATTTTAAAAAAGATGTTATGTCCTTATTTACAGCACTATTCAATTTGTCAAATGGCAATTAAATTAGGGTTTAGGACTGGAATGTTACAATGACAAATTGTATAGATTCTGTGTTTTTAGACTTTTTTGGACTATGCCAATTTATTTTTTAAGTTTACATTGAAGTTTGTATTAACTGTTAAAGATTATTGGCCCTAAAAGACAAATAAGAGATAGATGATAGATATTACTTTTTATACTGTACCTAGGTTGAAGTTTGATTTCAAGCAAAAATCTTTGTTGGTCCTGTGTTGAAAGCCTTCGTCCGATGGTCTGGTCCTGTGTTGAAAGTCCTCGTCCGATGGTGTAGTCCTCTGTTGAAAGTCCTCGTCCTCTGGTGTGGTCCTCAGTTCCAACTCCTGTTCCGATGTTCTTGACGCAGTATCTGTTATAAAATAAAAATGAAAATGTTATGTTATTTGAATGTCTTTTTATTAATGAAAAAATGGCATTATTTCTGTGTTTTTCTACAATCCTTTTTGGTGCGCCACAATTTTGGTATGCTTCTGTAGGCTATTTTCTAAGGCTTATAGGTGGTTAAACATTAAAGAAGAATATTAATTAATTTTTCTCTTTTTTTACTTGTTATACTGTACCTTGGTTAAAGTTTGATTTGAAGCAGAATCTTTGTTGGTCCTGTGTTGAAAGCCTTCGTCTGATGGTCTGGTCCTGTGTTGAAAGTCCTCGTCCAATCGTCTGGTCCTCTGTTGAAAGTCCTCGTCCGATGGTGTAGTCCTCTGTTGAAAGTCCTCGTCCAATGGTCTGGTCCTCTGTTGAAAGTCCTCGTCCGCTGGTGTGGTCCTCAGTTGAAACTCCTGTTCCGATGTTCTTGACGCAGTATCTGATATAAAATAAAAATGAAAATGTAATATTATTTTAATGTATTTGTATGAACTAAAAAATGACATTATTTCTTTGTTTTTCTACAATCCCGTTTGGTGTCCACCACTTTTGGTATGCTTATTTAGGCCTTTTTCTAAGGCTTATAGATTGTTAAACATAAAATAAGTATCTAAATGTACTTTGGTATGTGTTTGTGTGAGTTTTCATACAATCCTGTTTGGTGCACACCACTGTTGGTATGCTTATTTAGGCTTCTTTCTAAGGCTTATAGGTTGTTAAACATAAAATAAGAATGTAAATGTAGTTTGCTATGTGTTTGTGTGAGTTTTCATACAATCCTGTTTGATGCGCACCACTGTTGGTATGCTTATTAATGTTGTTTTGTAATGCTAATAGGTTGTTAAACATAAACTAAGAATGTAAATGTAGTTTGCTATGTGTTTGTGTGAGTTTTCATACAATCCTGTTTGGTGGGCACCAATGTTGGTATGCTTATTTAGGCTTCTTTCTAAGGCTTATAGGTTGTTAAACATTAAATAAGAATCTAAATGTAGTTTGCTATGTGTTTGTGTGAGTTTTCATACAATCCTGTTTGATGCGCACCACTGTTGGTATGCTTATTAATGTAGTTTTGTAATGCTAATAGGTTGTTAAACATAAAATAAGAATCTAAATGTAGTTTGCTATGTGTTTGTGTGAGTTTTCATACAATCCTGTTTGGTGGGCACCAATGTTGGTATGCTTATTTAGGCTTCTTTCTAAGGCTTATAGGTTGTTAAACATAAAATTAAGAATATAAATGTAGTTTGCTATGTGTTTGTGTGAGTTTTCATACAATCCTGTTTGGTGGGCACCAATGTTGGTATGCTCATTTAGGCTTCTTTCTAAGGCTTATAGGTTGTTAAACATAAAATTAAGAATATAAATGTAGTTTGCTATGTGTTTGTGTGAGTTTTCATACAATCCTGTTTGGTGGGCACCAATGTTGGTATGCTTATTTAGGCTTCTTTCTAAGGCTTATAGGTTGTTAAACATTAAATAAGAATCTAAATGTAGTTTGCTATGTGTTTGTGTGAGTTTTCATACAATCCTGTTTGGTGGGCACCAATGTTGGTATGCTTATTTAGGCTTCTTTCTAAGGCTTATAGGTTGTTAAACATTAAAATAAGAATTTAAATGTATTTTGCTATGTGTTTGTGTGAGTTTTCGTACAATCCTGTTTGATGGGCACCACTTTTGTTATACTTATGTAGTGTTTTTTCTAATGGTTATAGGTTGGTAAACAACAAGAATATGAATTTAGTTTGCTATGGCCCTCATTCAATTGCATTTTGCCCAATTGAATAGGGCTCTAAATAAGCACATAACATATTTTTTTTAAGAAGTTTTTAGTTAGTGAGCATCTATCCAAAAGTAAGTTTTTCAGTAACTAAAAACTTCTTTAAAAAAAATATGCTATGTGCTTATTTAGAGCCCTATTCAATTGGCCAAAATGCAATTGAATGAGGGCCTATGTGTTTGTTACAATCCTGTTTTGTGTGTACCAGTTTGTGTGTACCATATGTTGCATACTTTGGCCCTCATTCAATTGCAGTTTGGCCAATTCAATAGGGTTCTAAATGTGCTTATTTGGAGCCCTATTGAATTGTCCAAAATATCAATTGAATGAGGGCCTTTGTTTGCTGGATTTGTTATATTGTGAGGGCCTCATTGAATTTGGTTTTTCAATAGGGCTCTATATAAGCACAGAGCATATTTTTGAACAGAAGTTTTTAGTTAAATTGAGCCAAATGTGCTTATATAGAGCCCTATTGAAATGGGCAAATCACATTTGAATGAGGCCCTCGGCCATTAAACATATTTAGGTCCTGAATCAATTGCGTTTTGACCAATTGAATAGGGCTCTATATAAGCACATAAAATATTTTTTGACAGAAGTTTTTAGTTAGTGAAGACCTATTATGTGCTTATATAAAGCCCTATTCAATTAGCCAACTCACAATTGAATAAGGCTCATGGTTCTGTTCTTTTTTATACTTAATACTTTACCTTGATTGAAGTGTGGAATGACAGAGGGTCCTCTCCTGCCAATCTTAATCCGCCGGTCTTCTTGTAGTGTCTGTTTGAAAAATAAAGTGAAATAGTGAATTATAGAATTTTTTATTTGTATTTAACAAACCATGGCCTTTTCAGCATTTAAAGTATTTTTGTATCTTACCTCTTCTTGTTTGTTGGTGTTCTTTAAAAGGGATTGTGCTTCACAGTGCACAGTGCAAATTGTTGAGAGACGCTGTTGATGCAGAGTCTGTTTGAATATTAAAAAAAGTAGAAAGATTGAGTTTTAGGTGATCTATTAAATTGCAGTAAATTAATTTCATTGAAATATACTTCTGTAATTAATTTGAATTAACATTATTTTTTGGTGGGGTCTACACACATATGTCACATACATGAAGCACATTTCCATAGTTGAAAGTAATTTTTTTGTGTGCGTGTGACATATCACTATACATGAATCATATTTTAATTGTTAAATTAACCTTATTTTTATTTTTGGCCAACATACATAAATGTGTGTGTGACATGTGACTATAGATGATACACATATATGTGCGTGTCACATATCAGTATACATGACTCATATTTTAATAGTATTTTAATAGTCCCAACTTATTTTTTTCTAATGTAATTTAAATGTAGTTGTTTAATTAGTTTGTTGCAGGGGCAATACACATAAATGTGCATGTGACATGTCACTATACATTATACACATAAATGTGCGTGTCACATGTCACTATACATTATACGCATAAATGTGCGTGTCACTTGTCAGTATACATTATACACATAAATGTGCGTGTCACTTGTCACTATACATTATACGCATAAATGTGCGTGTCACTTGTCAGTATACATTATACACATAAATGTGCATGTAACATGTCACTATACATTATACACATAAATGTGCGTGTCACTTGTCAGTATACATTATACACATAAATGTGCGTGTCACATGTCACTATACATTATACACATAAATGTGCGTGTCACTTGTCAGTATACATTATACGCCTAAATGTGCGTGTCACTTGTCAGTATACATTATACACATAAATGTGCGTGTCACTTGTCAGTATACATTATACGCATATATGTGCGTGTCACATGTCAGTGTCACATGTCAGTATACATTATACGCATATATGTGCGTGTCACTTGTCAGTATACATTATACGCATATATGTGCGTGTCACATGTCAGTATACATAAACCTCTTTGTCTTCTTAAATTTTTTTTTTTTGATGTCCTGTCTTGAAAATAAGTAATATATTATAGCTTACCTCTCAGTTGTAATTTGCACAATGTAAAGTAGTAAATTAGGAAAGAATTATCTTCTCAAGTTTTAGCAGCAGTTATCTTCGAAGTCACTCTGTTCATCACCTGAGGAGAAATGTATTTTTCTCTGTGAAATAGACAGTATTTATCAACTTGTAGAACATTCTGGAAAGTTAGACCGTTAGAACGTAATACGCATGCGCTATTTGCGTTCCAGCTTACAATTTGCGTTCCATCCGCCATTTTGTGCGTAGTAGTGGTTAAAATGGTGTTTAATATGAGTGTGATCCGTTCCGCATAGTATGTGTTTCATTATTGCGAGTAAGTGTAGTGTAGTTACGTCTGGAGCCTCGTTTTCGTTTTGTTCGGCGGCCATTTTTTCTCTCGCTTAGCCGATTTTCGGTCGTTTAAAGTCTTTGTTTTGACTTAAATGGACGTGTAAATGAACTTTTCCAGGTGCCGGATGCCCCCCCGTGCTGTAAGTAAGCTTTTTATGTGTTTGTTGTGTTTATTTCTTGTGTTTGTGATGTTTTGATGCGCGGCGGTTGGAATGGGTCTTTCGCGGCCGTATTTTTTTCCGATGCGGCCGTATTTTGTTGCGATGTTGCCGTATTTTTTTGCGATATACGCAATTAGCTTTTACGTGTACGACGCAGTGTATTTGTTTCTAAGTCGTGCGTATGTGTGTTAAGAGCGTGTGAAGGGCCTTTTTTACTGTTTTTTTGTTAAGTCTTGCGTCTGTGTGTCTGGGTGTAAGCGGGTGTGAGGCGACTTTGAGTTTTTTTTTGTTAGGAAGTTGTGTGTGTGTGTATGTGTGTGTTAACACAGCCGATGTTGGGATGCTCCCACCACCGCAAATGCGGACCCTCGCTTCGCGAGGATCCGCATTTGCGGGGACGTTGTTGGGTTTTTGTTGGCTGGGCGGTTGGGTTTATTCTGTTAAAAAAGTCGTGTGTGTGTATGTGTGTGTTAACACAGCCGACGTTGAGCCTCCACAACCGCAAATGCGGGCCCTCGCTTCGCGAGGACCCGCATTTGCGGTGAACTGCGTCCCTCGCTTCGCGAGGGACGCAGTTCTTGCGGGCTCGCTACGCGAGCCCGCAAGCGTGAGCAACGACTCGTACGCTCACAACTATATATGTGATTTCTGGTTACTAACTGAAAAGAAAAAAATTTTTGCCATCTCCTCTATGATTTTGAGGTGGAAGAGGAGTGATGTCACTGTTACTGGGGCAGCCAGTCTCTACTCCCTCTACGCGTTTTACTATGCACAGGGGCTTCTATTGGAGGGGGATGATTTTCTACACTCTTAAATATTCATTGTCAAGGAATGATTAATATTTAGACTCTGTAAAGCTCTGTTCCCACAGGACTGAAGGAGTTAATTTTCATGATCAGTTGATTAGTTGCACCTGGACAGACTTGATTCAAGACTGCTCCTGGAGTATGAGTGTATGTGCTGATTGTTTGCAGTTTGTCTGACCTGGAGAGACACACACAGTGAGACAGCAGCCTGCAGCTTGTGACCTCTTGGAGCAGAGTGGAGACCTGGAAATCTGAATTGTAAAAACTATTGTACAGTTTGTTTTGCCCCACCTAGGTTTAGCTGGATTAGAGTTGGTTAGTGAGGACACTGAATATATATAAATCAGTTAAAAGATTATTTACCTCACGGTAAGTGCTCTCCTATCTCAATGTAACGGTGAGGTGTGAGATTTATGTCCGGACGAGATGATCTGGAGTTCTGTAAAAAAACACAATTATTTAGTCACATTCCAGTGGAGTTTGCCAAATTATAGTTTGAGCATCATCCAGTTCCTGAGAATGGCCGCGTGCCTGGAGGTGGGTGCGCGAGCGAGGAAAGGAAACTGCTCGGGGTTTGGTGTGTGTCTGTAAATAAGTATACTAGTGTGTATGTGTGTATATATGTATACTAGTGTGTATGTGTGTATGTATACTAGTGTGTATGTGTGTATATATGTATACTAGTGTGTATGTGTGTATGTATACTAGTGTGTATGTGTGTATATATGTATACTAGTGTGTATGTGTATGTATACTAGTGTGTATGTGTGTATATATGTATACCAGTGTGTATGTGTGTATATATGTATACTAGTGTGTATGTGTATGTATACTAGTGTGTATGTGTGTATGTATACTAGTGTGTATGTGTGTATATATGTATACTAGTGTGTATGTGTGTATGTATACTAGTGTGTATGTGTGTATGTATACTAGTGTGTATGTGTGTATATATGTATACTAGTGTGTATGTGTGTATGTATACTAGTGTGTATGTGTGTATATATGTATACTAGTGTGTATGTGTGTATGTATACTAGTGTGTATGTGTGTATATATGTATACTAGTGTGTATGTGTATGTATACTAGTGTGTATGTGTGTATATATGTATACTAGTGTGTATGTTTGTATATATGTATACCAGTGTGTATGTGTGTATGTATACTAGTGTGTATGTGTGTATATATGTATACTAGTGTGTATGTGTGTATGTATACTAGTGTGTATGTATACTAGTGTGTATGTGTGTATATATGTATACCAGTGTGTATGTGTGTATGTATACTAGTGTGTATGTGTGTATATATGTATACTAGTGTGTATGTGTGTATGTATACTAGTGTGTATGTGTGTATATATGTATACCAGTGTGTATGTGTGTATGTATACTAGTGTGTATGTGTATATATATATGTATACTAGTGTGTATGTTTGTATATATGTATACTAGTGTGTATGTGTGTATGTATACTAGTGTGTATGTGTGTATGTATACTAGTGTGTATGTGTGTATATATGTATACCAGTGTGTATGTGTGTATGTATACTAGTGTGTATGTGTGTATATATGTATACTAGTGTGTATGTGTATGTATACTAGTGTGTATGTGTGTATATATGTATACTAGTGTGTATGTTTGTATATATGTATACCAGTGTGTATGTGTGTATGTATACTAGTGTGTATGTGTGTATATATGTATACCAGTGTGTATGTGTGTATGTATACTAGTGTGTATGTGTGTATATATGTATACTAGTGTGTATGTATACTAGTGTGTATGTGTGTATATATGTATACCAGTGTGTATGTGTGTATGTATACTAGTGTGTATGTGTATATATATATGTATACTAGTGTGTATGTTTGTATATATGTATACTAGTGTGTATGTGTGTATGTATACTAGTGTGTATGTGTGTATATATGTATACCAGTGTGTATGTGTGTATGTATACTAGTGTGTATGTGTGTATATATGTATACTAGTGTGTATGTGTGTATGTATACTAGTGTGTATGTGTGTATATATGTATACTAGTGTGTATGTGTGTATGTATACTAGTGTGTATGTGTGTATATATGTATACTAGTGTGTATGTGTATGTATACTAGTGTGTATGTGTGTATATATGTATACTAGTGTGTATGTGTGTATATATGTATACTAGTGTGTATGTTTGTATATATGTATACCAGTGTGTATGTGTGTATGTATACTAGTGTGTATGTTTGTATATATGTATACCAGTGTGTATGTGTGTATGTATACTAGTGTGTATATATGTATACTAGTGTGTATGTATACTAGTGTGTATGTGTGTATGTATACTAGTGTGTATGTATACCAGTGTGTATGTGTGTATGTATACTGGTGTGTATGTGTGTATATATGTATACCAGTGTGTATGTGTGTATGTATACCAGTGTGTATGTGTGTATGTATACTAGTGTGTATGTATACCAGTGTGTATGTGTGTATGTATACTGGTGTGTATGTGTGTATATATGTATACCAGTGTGTATGTGTGTATGTATACCAGTGTGTATGTGTGTATGTATACTAGTGTGTATGTGTGTATATATGTATACCAGTGTGTATGTGTGTATGTATACTAGTGTGTATGTATACCAGTGTGTATGTGTGTATGTATACTGGTGTGTATGTGTGTATATATGTATACCAGTGTGTATGTGTGTATGTATACCAGTGTGTATGTGTGTATGTATACTAGTGTGTATGTGTGTATATATGTATACCAGTGTGTATGTGTGTATGTATACTAGTGTGTATGTGTGTATATATGTATACCAGTGTGTATGTGTGTATGTATACTAGTGTGTATGTGTGTATATATGTATACCAGTGTGTATGTGTGTATGTATACTAGTGTGTATGTGTGTATGTATACCAGTGTGTATGTGTGTATGTGTACTGGTGTGTATGTGTGTATATATGTATACCAGTGTGTATGTGTGTATGTATACTAGTGTGTATGTGTGTATATATGTATACCAGTGTGTATGTGTGTATGTATACTAGTGTGTATGTGTGTATATATGTATACCAGTGTGTATGTGTGTATGTATACTAGTGTGTATGTGTGTATGTATACCAGTGTGTATGTGTGTATGTGTACTGGTGTGTATGTGTGTATATATGTATACCAGTGTGTATGTGTGTATGTATGCTGTTTGGGACAAAAAACTATGCCCCTTGGTCACATAAGAGGCCGACGTGACTCATTATAGTAATACAGGCCTTGTGGGAAACTAATGAATAAGGCCCTCATTCAATTGCAATTTGGCCAAATGAATAGGGCTCTAAATAAGCACATAACATAATTTTTTTAAAGAAGTTTTTAGTTAGTAAGCATCTATCCAAAAGCAAGGTTTTCACTAACTAAAAACTTCTTTAAATCTATATGGTATGAGCTTATTTAAACCCCTATTCAATTGGGCAAATTGCAATTGAATGAGGGCCTAAGTGTCTGGCATAAGGAATAATATTCTACTAAACACCTTCTGTGCATTTACTAAGTTTGTATTTTATGTGATAATGGCGGGCTTTTTTTTTTACATGTAAATGTTGATGAGGAAATACAAATACAGGGATTCCTCCCTGGATTAATATTCTATATGACTTTTTTATTTAAAAATATATCTAACCCCTTTTTTAAGTTATCGAATTCGCTGTCACCACCTCCTTTGGTAGAGAATTTCACAGATGAAGACCGCTTTTCTTTCTTTAAGGTGTAATCTTTTTACTTCTAACCTCAAGGGATGTCATTTTATGTCAAAATGTCATTTTTATCTAGTGGTGCCCAAAATTGTCCTCCATATTCCAAATGAGGGCGTACTAGAGATTTGTATAGTGGCAGAATTATATTTGCTTCCCTGGCTTCTATACCCTTCTTAATACATGCTAATATTCTATTTGCCTTTGCAGCTGCTGCTTGGCTTTGAGCACTGTTACCTAGGTGGGTGTCCACAAGCTCCCAAATCCCTTTCTATATCTGATACCCCGAGATTTGCTACATTAAAATTATAAATTGCATGGCTATTGTTCCTTCCTAGATGCAGAACTTTATATTTATTCGTATTAAATCTCATCTGCCATTTAGATGCCCATTCCTCTCATTTATGCAAATCCCTTTGTAGGGAAAGCGCATCATTATCCGATTTAATTACCTTGCACAACTTCATGTCATCAGCGAAAATGGAGACACTACACTCCAATCCTACCTCTAAGTCATTAATAAATATGTTAAAAAGGAGAGGACCTAATACTGAGCCCTGAGGAACCCCACTTACCACATTAGTCCGGAGTATGTTCCATTTACAACAACCCTTTGCTTCCTGTCTTTTAGCTCTCAATCCATGAGCAGATATTTACTGCAATTCCTGTATCTCTTAGTTTGCACAATAGTATCCCATGTGGCACTGTATCAAAAGCCTTTGCAAAATCCAAAATGACTACATCCACTGAGTTGCCTTGATGCAGGTTCCTACTAACCTCCTCATAGAAACTAATTAGATTTGTTTGACATGACTAGTGATGTCCCGAACAGTTCGCCGGAGAACTATTCGCGGCGATTTTCGGATGTTCGCGTTTGCAACGAACGGCGATCACATGCGCTTTTCGATCCGCCCCCTATTCTTTATCATTGAGGAAACTTTGACCCTGCACCTTACAGTCAGCAGACACATTCCAGCCAATCAGCAGCATACACTCCCTTCCAGAGCCTTCCATCTGAATGACAGCCTCCATTTTAGAATCCTTCTGAAGCTACATTCGTTGAGAGAGGACATATATTCTACCTGCTGTTGATTTAATAGGGAAATAGATAGCCAGGCTGTTTTATTTAGCTTTCACTACACACCTGAAGGACTCATTTTATATCTGCTGCAAAGACAGCAACCCAAAAAGCCCTTTTTAGGGCTAGAACATCATTTATTTTATTTTATTATTTTTTTCTGCTGATTTAATATGGAAATAGATAACCAGGCTGTGTATTTAGCTTTCACTACACACCTGAAGGACTCATTTGATATCTGCTGCAAGGACAGCAACCCAAAAAGCCCTTTTTAGGGCTAGAACATCATTTATTTTATTTTATTATTTTTTTCTGTGTAATCTAATTGCATATGCCTGCCTGCTAGCGTGTGTGTGAGGCCTATTGCATCTACTCTGCCAACTTTTGCCAGTGCACAGTGACACTCATATCTAGTGCAACCGTAGTGTACAGTGAAATAAAAGAACCCTTTTTTGACTGTAATCGATTGAATATCAGTTGCCTGCCTACAGGCGTGTGTGTGAGGCCTATTGCATCTACTCTGCCAACTTTTGCCAGTGCACAGTAACACTCATATCTAGTGCAACCGTAGTGTACAGTGACATAAAAGAACCCTTTTTTGACTGTAATCGATTGAATATCAGTTGCCTGCCTACAGGCGTGTGTGTGAAGCCTATTGCATCTACTCTGCCAACTTTTGCCAGTGCACAGTGATACTCATATCTAGTGCAACCGTAGTGTGCAGTGAAATAAAAGAACCCTTTTTTGACTGTAATCGATTGAATATCAGTTGCCTGCCTACAGGCGTGTGTGTGAGGCCTATTGCATCTATTTTGCCAACTTTTGCCAGTGCACAGTAACACTCATATCTAGTGCAACCGTAGTGTGCAGTGACATAAAACAACCCTCTTTTGACTGTAATCGATTGAATATCAGTTGCCTGCCTACAGGCGTGTGTGTGAAGCCTATTGCATCTACTCTGCCAACTTTTGCCAGTGCACAGTAACACTCATATCTGGTGTCACAGTAGTGTGCAGTGAAATAAAAGAACCCTTTTTTGACTGTAATCGATTGAATATCAGTTGCCTGCCTACAGGCGTGTGTGTGAGGCCTATTGCATCTATTTTGCCAACTTTTGCCAGTGCACAGTAACACTCATATCTAGTGCAACCGTAGTGTGCAGTGACATAAAACAACCCTCTTTTGACTGTAATCGATTGAATATCAGTTGCCTGCCTACAGGCGTGTGTGTGAAGCCTATTGCATCTACTCTGCCAACTTTTGCCAGTGCACAGTAACACTCATATCTGGTGTCACAGTAGCTTGCACGCATAGTATCACTAATCGGGAAAAAATGACAGGCAGAGGCAGGCCACCCCGCAGGGGCCGTCGTGGTCGTGGTGCTTTGATTCCCTTTGGCCCTAGAATAATGCCCAGTTTTCAGAGGCAACGTACCCTGAACTTGAAAAGTTCTGAGGACATGGTTGACTGGCTAACACAGGACACCCAATCTTCTACAGCTTCCGCTCGGAACCTAGACGCACCATCCTCCTCCAGCTTAGCTTCGGGCACCTCTCAAGTTACCACTCGTCCGCCTGCCGCCACCACCAACACTAGCACCAGAGCCGCTTCACTTGATCCGTCAGCAGAGTTATTTAAACATCCGTTGGAAGAAATGAGTGATGCGCAAACATTAGTGCCAGAGGATGTAGATAACAGGGATATGTCCCAGTCAGGCAGCATTACACACATGGACGTACGGTCTGATGATGATGATGATGTTGTACCCGGTGCTGCTTCCTTTGTTGAGTTGTCATATACAAGTGAGGCGGGTGATGATGATGATGATGATGCGTCCATGGATGTCACGTGGGTGCCTGCTCTAAGAGAAGAAGAACAGGGGGAAAGTTCAGATGGGGAGACAGAGAGGAGGAGGAGACGAGTTGGAAGTAGAGGGAGGTCGCCACAAGTAGCTAGTGGCACAGTGAGACAGCATGCATCTGTACCCGGGGTCAGCCAGACAGCACGCCAGTCAACGCATGCTGTTGCCACCACCAGAATGCCGTCATTGCAGAGCTCAGCAGTGTGGCAATTTTTTGGTGTGTCTGCCTGTGACAACAGTGATGCCATTTGCAACCTGTGCGAAAAGAACCTGAATCGTGGGAAGTCCAACACCCACCTAGGTACAACTGCTTTGCGAAGGCACATGATGTCACATCACAAACGCCAATGGGATCAACACATGAGTACAAGCAGCACACAAAGTCAAAGCCGCCATCCTCCTCCTGGTCCAGCATCTTCAGGCACGTCAACCACTGCTGCCCTGCTTGCCCCCTCTCAACCATCCGCCACTCCGTGTCTCGTCCTGAGCAGTCCCTGCTCATCTGCCCACAGTCAGGTGTCTGTCAAGGACATGTTTGAGCGTAAGAAGCCAATGCCACAAAGTCACCCCCTTGCAGCTGGCTTGTCTGAACTCTTAGCCCGCCAGCTTTTACCATACAAGCTGGTGGAGTCTGAAGCCTTCAAAAAATTTGTAGCTATTGGGACACCGCTGTGGAAGGTACCCGGCTGAAATTTCTTTGCACAAAATGCAATCCCCAACCTGTACTCGATTGTGCAAAAAGGAAGTAATGGCATCTCTGGCACACAGTGTTGGGGAGAGGGTCCATCTGACCACGGATACCTGGTCTGCAAAGCATGGTCAGGGCAGGTATATCACCTACACTGCGCATTGGGTAAACCTGGTGACGGCTGCCAAGCAATGCGTGGCTCAAATTTAAAGTGGGAGGACCGACCAAGCATCTTTTTCCATCTCCCGCTACCAAAAATCCATGCCATATACACGTCCCCTGATAGTGGACGTAACAGGGATTAAACCGATAGGAATAGTACTACTTAACAGTACACACCTTATAATAACGCAGACAGAGGTAACGCGTATAATCTTCCATGCAGGGCAGTGGAAGCCCCCAGACTCTGACCTGTGTATAATCTTCCATGCAGGGCAGTGGAAGCCCCCAGACTCTGACTTGTGTATAATCTTCCATGCTGGGCAGTGGAAGCCCCCAGACTCTGACCTGTGTATAATCTTCCATCCTGGGCAGTGGAAGCCCCCAGACTCTGACCTGTGTATTATCTTCCATGCTGGGCAGTGGAAGCCCCTAGACTCTGACCTGTGTATAATCTACCATGCAGGGCAGTGGAAGCCCCCAGACTCTGACCTGTGTATAATCTACCATGCAGGGCAGTGGAAGCCCCCAGACTCTGACCTGTGTATAATCTTCCATGCTGGGCAGTGGAAGCCCCTAGACTCTGACCTGTGTATAATCTACCATGCTGGGCAGTGGAAGCCCCCAGACTCTGACCTGTGTATAATCTTCCATGCTGGGCGGTGGAAGCCCCCAGACTCTGACCTGTGTATAATATTCCATGCTGGGCAGTGGAAGCCCCCAGACTCTGACCTGTGTATAATCTTCCATGCTGGGCGGTGGAAGCCCCCAGACTCTGACCTGTGTATAATCTTCCATGCTGGGCAGTGGAAGCCCCTAGACTCTGACCTGTGTATAATCTACCATGCAGGGCAGTGGAAGCCCCCAGACTCTGACCTGTGTATAATCTTCCATGCTGGGCGGTGGAAGCCCCCAGACTCTGACCTGTGTATAATCTTCCATGCTGGGCAGTGGAAGCCCCTAGACTCTGACCTGTGTATAATCTACCATGCTGGGCAGTGGAAGCCCCCAGACTCTGACCTGTGTATAATCTTCCATGCTGGGCAGTGGAAGCCCCAGACTCTGACCTGTGTATAATATTCCATGCTGTGCAGTGGAAGCCCCCAGACTCTGACCTGTGTATAATATTCCATGCTGGGCAGTGGAAGCCCCCAGACTCTGACCTGTGTATAATCTTCCATGCTGGGCAGTGGAAGCCCCCAGACTCTGACCTGTGTATAATCTTCCATGCTGGGCAGTGGAAGCCCCCAGACTCTGGGAGTCTGAAGAAGAGGAGTCAGAGGAGGAAGGTGGCTTTGAGGAGGTGGAAGACCAAACACAGCAGGCATCCCAGGGGGCTTGTTGTCACCTTTCGGGACCCTTGGTGGCTGGGTGGAGGAAGAGACCTTCAATGACATCAGTGAGGACAAGGAACGGGACATGGCTAGCTTGGTATCCAACCTTGTGCAAATGGGGAGTTTGCGGTTGTGTAAAGGGACTGTTTGCGGTTGTTTGCGGTGTGTTAAATGGGGAGTTTGGTCTGTTACTGTGAAGCGGGTGTAACCCTTACACTACCTGATCGATACAACATCATACCTGATATTTTAAAGCTTGTTATTCCAAACAATTTAGGAATGTTAGGTGATTTATGCCCTTTATGGCTTAAAACCAGACTCTGCATCAACTATGTAATTTTCCGTGGGAGTTTTGCCATGGATCCCTCTCCGGCATGCCACAGTCCAGGTGTTAGTCCCGTTGAAACAACTTTCCCATCACTATTGTGGCCAGAAAGAGTCCCTGTGGGTTTTGAAATTCGCCTGCCCATTGAAGTCTATGGCGGTTCGCCGATGTTCGTCCGTTCACGAACACTTGATGGAATTCGCGTCCGCGGTTCACGAACCGAAAATTTGATGTTCGCGACATCACTAGACATGACCTATCCCTCATAAATCTATGTTGGCTCCTACTTATAACCCTGTTTGAATAGACATATTCTTGTATGTTATCCCTTATTAACCCTCTAAAAGCTTCCCCACTACAGAAGTGAGGCTCACTGGTCTATAATTCCCCGTATTTGCTCTTGCTCCCTTTTTAAATATAGGTATCACCTCTGCTTTTCTCCAGTCATCCGGTAGAGACCCTGTGTTGAGTGAATCCTGATAGATTAAATATAATGGTTTGGCTATTACAGAACCCAGCTCCCTCAGTACCCTTGGATGTATTCCATCAGGACCTGGGGCTTTATTAACATTTATTTTTTCCAACCCTTTTTGGATTACTTCCTGCGTTAACCAATTATTTGGCAAAGGTAGTGCAGCCCCATTATGTTGCAGTGTCCCAACCACTGGACCTCCCTTGTGTATACCGAAGAAAAGAACCTATTTATCTCATCTGCCTTTTCCTGGTAACTAATTATCAGACTGTGTCACATTGTAATGTTCCTATAGCTTCCTTCCTCGCCTTCTTCACAGTAATATATTTATACACATGTGTAGGGTTAGTCTTACTCTCCTTACATATAACTTGCCATTTTCTATGTTAGCCAGTCTAATAGCCCTTTTGCTGCCTTGTTGATTTCCTTGTACTCCTATAAAGCAGTCTCTGTCCCCTCTTGTTTGTATAATTTAAATGCCTGTTTTTTACTCCGTATCTTGATCTTTAAATCATTGTTAAGCCACATGGGTTGTGATTTACTCCTTTTACTTTTATTCCCACACGGTATATGCCGATGTGTATGTATATTTAGTAAGGATTTGAACATTGTCCATTTATGGTCAGTGTTTTTACCCATCATGCCTCTGTCCCAGTCTATACTTTGTATTGCTGCCCTTAGACCGTTAAAATCTGCCCTTTTAAAATTAGGAGTTTTTGTTGGCCCCTTAAAATGTTGTTTTTTTAATTCAATCTCAAACGAGACTGTGTTGTGATCACTGTTTCCCAAAGGTTGCCCTATTCCAACATTAGATACTATATCAATATTATTTGTGATGACTTAATCCAAGATGGCGTCATTTCTAGTAGGCTCTTTTATAACCTGGGCTAGATAATGATCCCTGGGTGTACCCAAGAACCTGCTCTCCTTAGATGAACTGCTGGTCTCATTTATCCAGTTTATTTCAGGGTAATTATAATCTCCCATTATTAGAACTTGCCCGTGCTTAGCTGCATTTCCAATCTGTAACAATAATTGTATTTCCTCACTTTCACCTATATTTGGGGGTTTATAGCACACTCCTACTAATATTCTTTTGGAATTTGCTGCTCCGCTATTTAACTCTACCCACGAACATTCAGCTTTACCACTAGTTCCACCATAAATATCTTCTCTGACTATAGGCTTAAATTCAGGCTTAACATAAACAAATCCCTCCTCCTCTTTTACCATTGCCCTTATCTTTCCTAAATAGGTTATAACCATCTAGATTAACAGTCCAGTCATGAGATTCATCCCACCACGTTTCGGTAATGCCTATTAAATCCCATTTCTCATTAATTGCTAATAATTCTAACTCTCCCATTTTTCCTGGCAAGCTTCTGGCATTAGCAAGCAAACACCTTATGTTATGAGTCTGTAATTCTGAAGTGCCTGTCACTGTACTTGAGTTACTTAGTACTACCTCCCTATTGACTATACTACTCCTCCCCCATCTCCTCCCCTATGAGTTGTTAATTCATCCCTTATACCCTCTACACGTTCTACCCCATTACTTATATCTAGCCCCCCCCCCCCCTCACCTCCCCCAGCCGTTCTACCATCCTATCCCCTAGCACACCAGCTCCCTCATCATTAAGGTGCAATCCATCCCTGATATAGAGATTGTCCCAAAGTGAGAAGTCAGCCCAGTGCTCTAAAACCCAAAGTCCTAAATGATTAATTGTTGCAGTAAAGCGCTACGAAATATGTCGATGCATTATAAATAAACAATAATAATAACTGTTGCAAAGTGTTAGTTTTAACTTGAATACAAAGTATATGAATACATTAAACATAATTTATTTTTTGTATTACTTACATTATTACTCGGGTAAATTACTTTCTTTACTGGAACCGTAGACAATGGCGACCTGCAGATAGTAATGAGGATTAGACGCTACATAATGTACAATGTATATGAGATCTACCATGGTATACATCATGACCTAAGTCTCTGTCATTGTATAATTTGTTCCTCCGTCTCTTCCCATAAACGCTCCGCAGACTGGTGGCTCCAGTTTTATTCCTGTAATAGACGTTTGTTTATATCAGTAAAGATCAGAGCGCGCCCGCGGCCTGCACTCACATGTAGTGTGAAGGGATCCATGTGATATGCGTGTTCTGGACTTTCTTTCATCGCATTAGAGGGAAGGTGACACCGGACAAATCCGATACTCTAGTCGGAATAACATTACTGGGGGGGGGCCCGATACTCCAGTCGGAATAACATTACTGGGGGGGAGCCCCGATACTCGAGTCAGAATAACATTACTGGGGGGGGCCCCGATACTCCAGTCGGAATAACATTACTGGGGGGGGGGGGGGGGGGCCCGATACTCCAGTCGGAATAACATTACTGGGGGGGGCCCGATACTCCAGTCGGAATAACATTACTGGGGGGGAGCCCCGATACTCGAGTCGGAATAACAATACTGGGGGGGAGCCCCGATACTCCAGTCGGAATAACATTACTGCGGGGGAGCCCCGATACTCCAGTCGGAATAACATTACTGGGGGGGAGCCCCGATACTCGAGTCGGAATAACAATACTGGGGGGAGCCCCGATACTCCAGTCGGAATAACATTACTGGGGGGGAGCCCCGATACTCCAGTCGGAATAACATTACTGGGGGGGAGCCCCGTTACTCCAGTCAGAATAACATTACTGGGGGGGACCCCCGATACTCCAGTCAGAATAACATTACTGGGGGGGAACCCCGATACTCCAGTTGGAATGACATTACTGGGGGGGACCCCGATACTCCAGTCAGAATAACATTACTGGGGGGGGCCCGATACTCCAGTTGGAATAACATTACTGGGGGGGGAGCCCCGATACTCCAGTCGGAATAACATTACTGGGGGGGAGCCCCGATACTCCAGTCGGAATAACATTACTGGGGGGGAGCCCCGATACTCCAGTCAGAATAACATTACTGGGCAGGACCCCGATACTCCAGTCAGAATAACATTACTGGGGGGGAGCCCCGATACTCCAGTCAGAATAACATTACTGGGGGGGAACCCCGATACTCCAGTTGGAATGACATTACTGGGGGGGACCCCGATACTCCAGTCAGAATAACATTACTTGGGGGGCCCCGATACTCCAGTCAGAATAACATTACTGGGGGGGAGCCCCGATACTCCAGTCAGAATAACAATACTGGGGGGGAGCCCCGATACTCCAGTCAGAATAACATTACTGAGGGGGGGGGGCCCCGATACTCCAGTCAGAATAACATTACTGGGGGAGGAGCCCCGATACTCCAGTCAGAATAACAATACTGGGGGGGAGCCCCGATACTCCAGTCAGAATAACATTACTGGGGGGGAGCCCCGATACTCCAGTCAGAATAACATCACTGGGGGGAGCCCCGATACTCCAGTCAGAATAACAATACTGGGGGGGAGCCCCGATACTCCAGTCAGAATAACATTACTGGGGGGGGGCCCCGATACTCCAGTCAGAATAACATTACTGGGGGGAGCCCCAATACTCCAGTCAGAATAACATTACTGAGGGGGGGGGGCCCCGATACTCCAGTCAGAATAACATTACTGGGGGAGGAGCCCCGATACTCCAGTCAGAATAACAATACTGGGGGGGAGCCCCGATACTCCAGTCAGAATAACAATACTGGGGGGGGCCCCGATACTCCAGTCAGAATAACATTACTGGGGGGGACCCCCGATACTCCAGTCAGAATAACATTACTGGGGGGGAACCCTGATACTCCAGTTGAAATGACATTACTGGGGGGGACCCCGATACTCCAGTCAGAATAACATTACTGGGGGGGGGAGCCCCGATACTCGAGTCGGAATAACAATACTGGGGGGGAGCCCCGATACTCCAGTCAGAATAACATTACTTGGGGGGAGGCCCGATACTCCAGTCAGTGCTGCAACAATATGGATGCAGATAAAATGTAACGGGGACTCGCAGCTGAAAGTGTCATGTCCCTATAAGTATTACATGTAGTATGTGTTACACTTAAAGGGCCAGTGGAAACACCAGGTAAAGGTATCTAGTTTGCCACCTGTAAGTTTAAGAAATATCACATATATAGTTCTAAATAGCCGGGCTTGCCAAAATCTGTCGGTAACGCAACAGAGAAACTGCGGGCTTGCAGAGGTGGAGGCTCTACGGCGCCTCACAACTGGTTATAAACAACCACACAATGACTAACTACGGACTTACACAAAAAAATACGTCCCGCGGGACTTCAAAAAAATCCATTACAGACTCACAAAAATACGACTAACGGACAACCCGCGCACAGCGGCAAACCTTAAAAAAACAAAAATACACACTAAAATAAAATAAAAAGCTTACCCACAGCAAGGGGGGACACCCAGGACCTCTGCAGCGCGGCTTAAACCTCCATTTCACCCAAATTTACAACGTTTAGGCACTCGAAAATCCCCTAAGCGAGAGAAAAAATGGCAGACGTAGAATACGAGGCAACACGACCCCTAAAGCCGCAAATACCGCAAAGCAGATACGGTTTTTACAAAAACCCTGTATGACCTACAACATACACCATTAGCAAGGACGCTTCATCATACAAACCCGCGTACCACATACGCACTCGCCGACATTTTACACATTGCGGAAGTACACAGCTACACTAACGGCTTCCCCTCGCGCACGCAGCCTATTTACACTACACACTGCGCACATTGCTGACACTTTCACCTCAGCTCCACAACACTAGAAAGCTACATTATATGCTGCAGGAACATCAAAACAGATTGTCAGCTCTTCAGCACAATGTATTACTTTCAAATAGGTAAAGTATATTCATTTATGATTTCATTAATTCATTAATTAGCCTAAAAAAAAACAAACACACTATCGCAAACAACCACAAACACCTTCACTGCGCCACCCACAAGGAGCGCCAAGGCTGCTCATAGGACACAAACTACACCAGGGGAGAGCCTTGCAATAAGCGACAAAACGAGATCACTGAGGACCTTACAAAAAGCGCCTATGATAACAACAACCCAGAGGCTTGCAATGAGCGCACAAGGATCTCAGACCACCAAAACACTTATTCTCTGTGGCGGCATTACCTGCCTTACAATTTTTTTCCATCATTTTTTGTCGCTAGTTATTAAAAAAACAGCAATATAGTTTAAAAATGAATGTTAACGTGTCCGGGTCCTGTCACATAACTCAGATTGTTTCTGTAGAAGCCATTAGTTGTGTGGTAGGACTTCTGTACGTTTTGTGGATTATGAATGAATCTGATCAGTAGTGTATGCAAACATTTTTTTGCTTTGAAAAAAAAAAACAATAATAAACTTCCCCTAAAGTTTTCAAGCCCATAATTAGTTGCGGCCAATCAGAGGCAGGTACAACAATGTAGCAGTGTATGGGATTCAGTCTCTGCAGCAAAGCATCATGCTGCTATTGGCTGGAAGGTTAGAAACGATACTTTTATGGGGCGTAGACGCCATTTTTTGTGTGCGTGTGCAAGTGCGTGGTGTTAGATTAGAGAGAGGGAAAACAGATACCTGAAAAATCACACAAATAGTCCCTGTATGGGTCTACCCCCTGCAGCATATACAGACGCAGACTTTGCACGGCTGGATGTGCAGTGTCCTAGCCTATTGGGGACTATATATAGGAAGCACATTGCTGGTCACTAATGGGTTAGTATGAGACACAGCACAGCAAGTAGAGCAGAATCTTCATACACTGCAGTGGGCAGGCCCATACAGGGACTATTTGTGTGATTTTAGGCATTAAATACAGAGCCTATAAGAACAAAGCACATAAAGTAAGCCCAGGGATATTCTATCCCTAGTATCACGCTGCCGTCCCTATAAACAGACTCCGACTTCTCAGACCGGCATCTGATTGGACAGCAGCCGTTTACACTCATTATTTAAGGTAAATAGGAAATGACTTATTTTTATCCCGTTTTGTTTAATATTTGGCTACTTTAATATATGCAAATGAGATTCTGCAGAATACACCGGTCTTGTGTAATTACTAAGCTAATACCCATAATTACCCAGAGTGGGTGAGCGGGCGATGTGAGGAAGTACTGACGTGGCGCCGTGTGGCAAATCTCACCAGCATCTTCATGTTTAATAAATCATCACATCTTCTGGGAACATTCGGAGGATGACGAGTAATATCGCAGGTCACCTAAATGAAGAGTGTCGAAAAGATCCAGTGACATGGCGGGTACCTGGGTGTTACTAGGGGTATAATCTCCCGGGTATCTATTACTGACATGGACTTTATTTTATTAGGAAGTGATTATCAGCTCCTTTTTTACTGCCTTAAATCACACAAACACACACACACCTGTATGGGTCTGCCCTCTGCAGCGTATGCAGATACAGACTCTGTAGGGAAGTGCAGTGTCCTAGCCTATCAGGGGCCACATCTCAGCAGCATGTTGCAGAATGCTACTGAGAGGTGGTCACTGATTGGTTCGTATGAGACACAGTACAGAGTCTGTGTCTGCATACGCTGCAGAGGGCAGACCCATACAGGGACTATTTGTGTGAATTTAGTCAGTAAATACAGAGCTAAGTCCATGTCAGTAAATAGATTCCCAGGGATATTATACACCCAGTAACACCCAAGAACCTGCCATGTCCCTGGAATTACTTCCGATTCCTCTTTCTTATGCTCAGGCTGTCAGGAGGTGCTGAAGCCAAACAAGATGGAACATTCTATACGCTGAAGTTTTTTTTCCTGGACTGCAGCTCCGTAAGAGTCGCTGAGCAATACAAAAAACAATCCATTTTTTTATATAAAACTCTATTTAAATACTTAAGATTTTTTACAATTCCTAAAATCCCTGATTTATAGCTTCTTTAAGACATGATTGGGGGGGGGGGGGGTCCGACCTCCAGTGACCGAGGCTCCATCTCAGAGGTTTTATGTCCAGTTTCTGCAGAAAAACTGGACCCACTATAAGTAAAAAAAATTACGGTTTGGACAAATACTTCCTACTGGACCACACGGTATCCGACACGTTGTCCAAACTGCTAATAAAAGTGCGATAATAACCGAAGCTTCTTCTAGCGTCCGCGTGACTACGAGGCTCAGCCAAGCTCCGACACCGCGGGCTAATACTGAAACCAGACTTGTGATATTTTATGTTTCACTTTCTTTGACAGGAATTCACTTTGTGTGGTTTATCTTCATTGTCTAGAAATAGATATGAAAAGGAAAGTGCTGGCGAAGTTCTAAGAAATGGAACCATTTGAATGAGCCGTAATGATTGAAACCCCAAGGTCGCTTCTCCAGGTCGGAGAACATTTACAGTAAACCAAACATTAGCGATGCATTGATTGCCATACCTGTAGTGGGACAATACAATGAAGGTCGGCATGCAGGAAATTGGGTAGTTGCCAAAGGCCTTCGGACTATTGACCACTAGTAGGTCAGGTGCTCTCCCTCCCACGTGGAGTTGGTATTACCTCATGCTACCCATATGAAATGAGCCCATGATTTTATGTACGTCATCTAGCCATCCCATTTAGGGGACCACTGGGCTACTTTCATACCACTCTCGCCAAATTGAGTAGATTATGGTGTGCCCCTAATAGACCCTATAACCATGCCCGCCATTACCTGCACTAAACCTGGGTACAATCTGCTGACATATTTCACTGTTGAGGAACCCAAATTAATCTTGACCTACCCATACTGCAACTGCTCGTAAGCTCCCTTCAATTCAAGGTGGCTCCATCATGGTCTTTTTTACTGCTATTGTGTAAGGTATTTGTACAAGTGGCTCCATTTCTAGTTGACCTATATGACCCTACTTACCAAAATGCCCCTCTGTATGGTGTAGCCATTTAATAAATGCTGAGACGCAATTCACATACGGGTAATTTTCTCTGGTAGTAAAATCTTTCCATGATGCTCCCTGTGGGGTGAAGCTTGGGAAATCATTTTCATAAAAGATCACATGATCATTTTGTTGACTATCCCAATGAGGCCAAAATACAAAAAACAAACATTCTAAGTAATGATGGTCCTCAGGATCCTCACACTACAGGATTTTATGGTCCCACTCCTTTGGTAGAGATGAGTGAATCAGAATGGCTGGAATGATGATTGACTCGTGGACGACAGGGAAAACATAAAATCATGTCCTGTGTGCAGGCTTGGATTTATCTCTGGTACACCTAGGCACAGTAGCTTTCTCCCTCGTGTTCCAGGCATCGGACACATAGTGGTGAGTCTGTGAACTGCAGGATTTCCTTTTTTATGCCAAGGATCTTTCTGAAGTATGAAATGAGGCGACCTTCACAGGGAAGCTGCCTATTTGGCTTAATGAGAAATCCGGCCATGTCTGTGTGTCGCTTTCCAGGACTGACCTTGCGTACTCTTGTAACATAGTCTGGATTCACTGTACTGCAATAATAAATAACACATGTACAACAAATGTGATCGGTGGCAGAGCTGGTGCATGATGGGCCCCGGTGCAAAAAGAAAATGTGTGTGTCTATAGATATAGACAGACGCACACACACACTCACTTCCTTACCTGCCGATGCAACACTCCATTTACTGAAGTGAGGAGGGGCTGAGGGAGGGCACAACGAGCTGCGGGGGGGCACAGGTGGTCCCTGGGTGTGCAGTGGGCTCTGAGGAGCCACAGGGGGCCCACGGGAGGTCCACAGGGCGACATAGCAGCATTGGGCAATGGTAACACTGCTTATATTTCCGTGTAGTGAGCAAAAAAAAATAAACCTTAAAAATTCATTTGTTCAGCCTTGGAATGTTGGATTCGCCTAAATAGGTCATTTATGGGTTAACTGGTCAGTGCAGGGAAAACTGCTATCAATCACTGTCTTCCCTATAGACAATCACCATCCGGACGCAGCTATCTGTCATTGCTAATGCAACAACCAGTAGGCAGGATACTCTTTGTATGTAAAAAGACTTAAAACTCCTAGATTTTTTAGCTTTTATTTGTCTTATAAAAAATAGATAATCTTAAGATACAACTTGTTCTTCACCCCATGAAGAGAACTTACAGGGAGGTAAATGGCCCTTGAAATTGGAATATTTATTCGGAACCCCACATTAGGTGAATAAAGATCTTACTGAATCGTGACAATTAAGTAGAAATAGAACTGGATTTGGGGTGAATAGAAATGAACAGTTTTGTAAACTTATAAACCACAAAAAATATAACATGCGCCTTTAGTTGTAATAATAATAATACAAGCAAACAGGGTATTAACTTAGGAAATATCTATTAGGCAGAACAATTAATGGCCTTTATTTTATTATTAATATTAATAATAATAATAATAATAATAATAGTACATGTTAGTAAATATTTATAAGAAAGGAGACTGTAGCGCGGATAACCCTGTATTATCTCAAGACTCTTCTTGGCAGGTCCATAGTGGGCAGAAGTCACTTTCTGTTCCTTAGTCCACAGAGTTTAATAAAATTTCCCAGAACACCTTAGGAAAGCACCTAGTGAGACCAGTATCAGTTTGTGACGATGTCTGTGATAAAACATTCAGCAAACAGAACGTCTTGAGGTGATACCGAGAGCTAAGGTTTGTTCAGTGGGCAATGAAGGTGATTTCCAAGGATCATATAAAATTCCTTCCCTACAATATATCATTGTGATGTGACACCTGGTGCCCGCTGCACCTTCCGCCATCACTACTATATATCATTGTGACGTGACACCTGGTGCCCGCTGCACCTTCCACCATCACTACTATATATCATTGTGATGTGACACCTGGTGCCCGCTGCACCTTCCTCCTTCCCTACAATATATCATTGTGATGTGACACCTGGTGCCCGCTGCACCTTCCGCCATCACTACTATATATCATTGTGATGTGACACCTGGTGCCCGCTGCACCTTCCTCCTTCCCTACAATATATCATTGTGATGTGACACCTGGTGCCCGCTGCACCTTCCGCCATCACTACAATATATCATTGTGATGTGACACCTGGTGCCCGCTGCACCTTCCGCCATCACTACAATATATCATTGTGACGTGACACCTGGTGCCCGCTGCACCTTCCGCCATCACTACAATATATCATTGTGATGTGACACCTGGTGCCCGCTGCACCTTCCGCCATCACTACAATATATCATTGTGATGTGACACCTGGTGCCCGCTGCACCTTCCGCCATCACTACAATATATCATTGTGATGTGACACCTGGTGCCCGCTGCACCTTCCTCCTTCCCTACAATATATCATTGTGATGTGACACCTGGTGCCCGCTGCACCTTCCTCCTTCCCTACAATATATCATTGTGATGTGACACCTGGTGCCCGCTGCACCTTCTGCCATCACTACTATATATCATTGTGACGTGACACCTGGTGCCCGCTGCACCTTCCACCATCACTACAATATATCATTGTGATGTGACACCTGGTGCCCGCTGCACCTTCCGCCATCACTACTATATATCATTGTGATGTGACACCTGGTGCCCGCTGCTCCTTCCTCCTTCCCTACAATATATCATTGTGATGTGACACCTGGTGCCCGCTGCACCTTCCTCCTTCCCTACAATATATCATTGTGATGTGACACCTGGTGCCCGCTGCACCTTCCGCCTTCCCTACAATATATCATTGTGATGTGACACCTGGTGCCCGCTGCA
The DNA here is from genome assembly GCA_027410445.1 of Discoglossus pictus. Classification (NCBI taxonomy): domain Eukaryota; kingdom Metazoa; phylum Chordata; class Amphibia; order Anura; family Alytidae; genus Discoglossus; species Discoglossus pictus. Next base: position 57,610 of record JAPZIH010000983.1, read on the forward strand.
CCTTCCTCCTTCCCTACAATATATCATTGTGATGTGACACCTGGTGCCCGCTGCACCTTCCTCCTTCCCTACAATATATCATTGTGACGTGACACCTGGTGCCCGCTGCACCTTCCGCCATCACTACAATATATCATTGTGATGTGACACCTGGTGCCCGCTGCACCTTCCGCCATCACTACAATATATCATTGTGATGTGACACCTGGTGCCCGCTGCACCTTCCGCCATCACTACAATATATCATTGTGATGTGACACCTGGTGCCCGCTGCACCTTCTGCCATCACTACTATATATCATTGTGACGTGACACCTGGTGCCCGCTGCACCTTCCACCATCACTACAATATATCATTGTGATGTGACACCTGGTGCCCGCTGCACCTTCCGCCATCACTACTATATATCATTGTGATGTGACACCTGGTGCCCGCTGCTCCTTCCTCCTTCCCTACAATATATCATTGTGATGTGACACCTGGTGCCCGCTGCACCTTCCTCCTTCCCTACAATATATCATTGTGACGTGACACCTGGTGCCCGCTGCACCTTCCGCCATCACTACTATATATCATTGTGATGTGACACCTGGTGCCCGCTGCTCCTTCCTCCTTCCCTACAATATATTATTGTGATGTGACACCTGGTGCCCGCTGCACCTTCCGCCATCACTACTATATATCATTGTGACGTGACACCTGGTGCCCGCTGCACCTCCTGCCATCACTACAATATATCATGGTGATGTGACACCTGGTGCCCGCTGCACCTTCCACGATCACTACAATATATCATTGTGATGTGACACCTGGTGCCCGCTGCTCCTTCCGCCATCACTACAATATATCATTGTGACGTGACACCTGGTGCCCGCTGCACCTTCCTCCTTCCCTACAATATATCATTGTGATGTGACACCTGGTGCCCGCTGCTCCTTCCTCCTTCCCTACAATATATCATTGTGATGTGACACCTGGTGCCCGCTGCTCCTTCCGCCATCACTACTATATATCATTGTGATGTGACACCTGGTGCCCGCTGCACCTTCCTCCTTCCCTACAATATATCATTGTGATGTGACACCTGGTGCCCGCTGCACCTTCCTCCTTCCCTACAATATATCATTGTGATGTGACACCTGGTGCCCGCTGCACCTTCCTCCTTCCCTACAATATATCATTGTGACGTGACACCTGGTGCCCGCTGCACCTTCCACCATCACTACAATATATCATTGTGATGTGACACCTGGTGCCCGCTGCACCTTCCTCCTTCCCTACAATATATCATTGTGATGTAACACCTGGTGCCCGCTGCACCTTCCTCCTTCCCTACAATATATCATTGTGACGTGACACCTGGTGCCCGCTGCACCTTTCTCCTTCCCTACAATATATCATTGTGATGTGACACCTGGTGCCCGCTGCACCTTCCGCCATCACTACAATATATCATTGTGATGTGACACCTGGTGCCCGCTGCACCTTCCTCCTTCCCTACAATATATCATTGTGACGTGACACCTGGTGCCCGCTGCACCTTCCGCCATCACTACTATATATCATTGTGATGTGACACCTGGTGCCCGCTGCACCTTCCGCCATCACTACTATATATCATTGTGACGTGACACCTGGTGCCCGCTGCACCTTCCTCCTTCCCTACAATATATCATCGTGACGTGACACCTGGTGCCCGCTGCACCTTCCACCATCACTACAATATATCATTGTGATGTGACACCTGGTGCCCGCTGCTCCTTCCTCCTTCCCTACAATATATCATTGTGATGTGACACCTGGTGCCCGCTTCACCTTCCTCCTTCCCTACAATATATCATTGTGATGTGACACCTGGTGCCCGCTGCACCTTCCTCCTTCCCTACAATATATCATTGTGATGTGACACCTGGTGCCCGCTGCACCTTCCTCCTTCCCTACAATATATCATTGTGACGTGACACCTGGTGCCCGCTGCACCTTTCTCCTTCCCTACAATATATCATTGTGATGTGACACCTGGTGCCCGCTGCACCTTCCTCCTTCCCTACAATATATCATCGTGACGTGACACCTGGTGCCCGCTGCACCTTCCTCCTTCCCTACAATATATCATTGTGACGTGACACCTGGTGCCCGCTGCACCTTCCGCCATCACTACTATATATCATTGTGATGTGACACCTGGTGCCCGCTGCACCTTCCACCATCACTACAATATATTATGGTGATGTGACACCTGGTGCCCGCTGCACCTTCCGCCATCACTACTATATATCATTGTGACGTGACACCTGGTGCCCGCTGCACCTTCCACGATCACTACAATATATCATTGTGACGTGACACCTGGTGCCCGCTGCACCTTCCACCATCACTACAATATATCATTGTGACGTGACACCTGGTGCCCGCTGCACCTTCCTCCTTCCCTACAATATATCATTGTGATGTGACACCTGGTGCCCGCTGCACCTTCCTCCTTCCCTACAATATATCATTGTGATGTGACACCTGGTGCCCGCTGCTCCTTCCTCCTTCCCTACAATATATCATTGTGATGTGACACCTGGTGCCCGCTGCTCCTTCCGCCATCACTACTATATATCATTGTGATGTGACACCTGGTGCCCGCTGCACCTTCCTCCTTCCCTACAATATATCATTGTGATGTGACACCTGGTGCCCGCTGCACCTTCCACCATCACTACAATATATCATTGTGATGTGACACCTGGTGCCCGCTGCACCTTCCTCCTTCCCTACAATATATCATTGTGATGTGACACCTGGTGCCCGCTGCACCTTCCTCCTTCCCTACAATATATCATTGTGACGTGACACCTGGTGCCCGCTGCACCTTCCTCCTTCCCTACAATATATCATTGTGACGTGACACCTGGTGCCCGCTGCACCTTTCTCCTTCCCTACAATATATCATTGTGATGTGACACCTGGTGCCCGCTGCTCCTTCCTCCTTCCCTACAATATATCATCGTGACGTGACACCTGGTGCCCGCTGCACCTCCTGCCATCACTACAATATATCATGGTGATGTGACACCTGGTGCCCGCTGCACCTTCCTCCTTCCCTACAATATATCATTGTGACGTGACACCTGGTGCCCGCTGCACCTTCCTCCTTCCCTACAATATATCATTGTGATGTAACACCTGGTGCCCGCTGCACCTTCCTCCTTCCCTACAATATATCATTGTGACGTGACACCTGGTGCCCGCTGCACCTTTCTCCTTCCCTACAATATATCATTGTGATGTGACACCTGGTGCCCGCTGCACCTTCCTCCTTCCCTACAATATATCATCGTGACGTGACACCTGGTGCCCGCTGCACCTTCCTCCTTCCCTACAATATATCATTGTGACGTGACACCTGGTGCCCGCTGCACCTTCCGCCATCACTACTATATATCATTGTGATGTGACACCTGGTGCCCGCTGCTCCTTCCTCCTTCCCTACAATATATCATCGTGACGTGACACCTGGTGCCCGCTGCACCTTCCGCCATCACTACTATATATCATTGTGATGTGACACCTGGTGCCCGCTGCACCTTCCACCATCACTACTATATATCATTGTGACGTGACACCTGGTGCCCGCTGCACCTTCCGCCATCACTACTATATATCATTGTGATGTGACACCTGGTGCCCGCTGCACCTTCCACCATCACTACAATATATCATTGTGATGTGACACCTGGTGCCCGCTGCACCTTCCAACAATAACTACTATATATCATTGTGATGTGACACCTGGTGCCCGCTGCACCTTCCGCCATCACTACAATATATCATTGTGATGTGACACCTGGTGCCCGCTGCACCTTCCACCATCACTACAATATATCATTGTGACGTGACACCTGGTGCCCGCTGCACCTTCCGCCATCACTACAATATATCATTGTGACGTGACACCTGGTGCCCGCTGCACCTTCCGCCATCACTACAATATATCATGGTGATGTGACACCTGGTGCCAGCTGCTCCTTCCTCCTTCCCTACAATATATCATTGTGATGTGACACCTGGTGCCCGCTGCACCTTCCACCATTACTACAATATATCATGGTGATGTGACACCTGGTGCCCGCTGCACCTTCCGCCATCACTACAATATATCATTGTGATGTGACACCTGGTGCCCGCTGCACCTTCCACCATCACTACAATATATCATTGTGATGTGACACCTGGTGCCCGCTGCACCTTCCACCATCACTACAATATATCATTGTGATGTGACACATGGTGCCCGCTGCACCTTCCGCCATCACTACAATATATCATTGTGTTGTGACACCTGGTGCCCGCTGCACCTTCCTCCTTCCCTACAATATATCATTGTGATGTGACACCTGGTGCCCGCTGCACCTTCCACCATCACTACTATATATCATTGTGATGTGACACCTGGTGCCCGCTGCACCTTCCGCCATCACTACAATATATCATTGTGATGTGACACCTGGTGCCCGCTGCACCTTCCACCATCACTACTATATATCATTGTGATGTGACACCTGGTGCCCACTGCAACTTCCGCCATCACTACAATATATCATTGTGATGTGACACCTGGTGCCCGCTGCACCTTCCACCATCACTACTATATATCATTGTGATGTGACACCTGGTGCCCACTGCAACTTCCGCCATCACTACAATATATCATTGTGATGTGACACCTGGTGCCCACTGCAACTTCCACCATCACTACAATATATCATTGTGATGTGACACCTGGTGCCCGCTGCACCTTCCCCCATCACTACAATATATCATTGTGACGTGACACCTGGTGCCCGCTGCTCCTTCCGCCATCACTACAATATATCATTGTGATGTGACACCTGGTGCCCGCTGCACCTTCCCCCATCACTACAATATATCATTGTGATTTGACACCTGGTGCCCGCTGCACCTTCCGCCATCACTACAATATATCATTGTGACGTGACACCTGGTGCCCGCTGCACCTTCCCCCATCACTACAATATATCATTGTGATGTGACACATGGTGCCCGCTGCACCTTCCACCATTACTACAATATATCATTGTGACGTGACACCTGGTGTCCGCTGCACCTTCCGCCATCACTACAATATATCATTGTGATGTGACACCTGGTGCCCGCTGCACCTTCCACCATCACTACTATATATCATTGTGATGTGACACCTGGTGCCCGCTGCACCTTCCCCCATCACTACAATATATCATTGTGACGTGACACCTGGTGCCCGCTGCACCTTCCCCCATCACTACAATATATCATTGTGACGTGACACCTGGTGCCCGCTGCACCTTCCCCCATCACTACAATATATCATTGTGACGTGACACCTGGTGCCCGCTGCTCCTTCCTCCTTCCCTACAATATATCATCGTGACGTGACACCTGGTGCCCGCTGCTCCTTCCTCCTTCCCTACAATATATCATTGTGACGTGACACCTGGTGCCCGCTGCACCTTCCGCCATCACTACAATATATCATTGTGATGTGACACCTGGTGCCCGCTGCACCTTCCGCCATCACTACAATATATCATTGTGATGTGACACCTGGTGCCCGCTGCACCTTCCGCCATCACTACAATATATCATCGTGATGTGACACCTGGTGCCCGCTGCACCTTCCACCATCACTACAATATATCATTGTGATGTGACACCTGGTGCCCGCTGCACCTTCCGCCATCACTACAATATATCATTGTGATGTGACACCTGGTGCCCGCTGCTCCTTCCTCCTTCCCTACAATATATCATTGTGATGTGACACCTGGTGCCCGCTGCACCTTCCGCCATCACTACAATATATCATTGTGACGTGACACCTGGTGCCCGCTGCACCTTCCACCATCACTACAATATATCATTGTGATGTGACACCTGGTGCCCGCTGCACCTTCCTCCTTCCCTACAATATATCATTGTGATGTGACACCTGGTGCCCGCTGCACCTTCCTCCTTCCCTACAATATATCATTGTGATGTGACACCTGGTGCCCGCTGCACCTTCCGCCATCACTACAATATATCATGGTGACGTGACACCTGGTGCCCGCTGCACCTTCCGCCATCACTACTATATATCATTGTGACGTGACACCTGGTGCCCGCTGCTCCTTCCTCCTTCCCTACAATATATCATTGTGACGTGACACCTGGTGCCCGCTGCTCCTTCCTCCTTCCCTACAATATATCATTGTGACGTGACACCTGGTGCCCGCTGCACCTTCCGCCATCACTACAATATATCATTGTGATGTGACACCTGGTGCCCGCTGCACCTTCCGCCATCACTACAATATATCATGGTGACGTGACACCTGGTGCCCGCTGCACCTTCCCCCATCACTACAATATATCATTGTGATGTGACACCTGGTGCCCGCTGCACCTTCCGCCATCACTACTATATATCATTGTGATGTGACACCTGGTGCCCGCTGTACCTTCCACCATCACTACAATATATCATTGTGATGTGACACCTGGTGCCCGCTGCACCTTCCGCCATCACTACTATATATCATTGTGATGTGACACCTGGTGCCCGCTGCACCTTCCCCCATCACTACAATATATCATTGTGATGTGACACCTGGTGCCCGCTGCACCTTCCACCATCACTACAATATATCATTGTGACGTGACACCTCGTGCCCGCTGCACCTTCCACGATCACTACAATATATCATTGTGATGTGACACCTGGTGCCCGCTGCACCTTCCGCCATCACTACAATATATCATTGTGATGTGACACCTGGTGCCCGCTGCACCTTCCACCATCACTACAATATATCATTGTGACGTGACACCTGGTGCCCGCTGCACCTTCCCCCATCACTACAATATATCATTGTGATGTGACACCTGGTGCCCGCTGCACCTTCCACCATCACTACAATATATCATTGTGACGTGACACCTCGTGCCCGCTGCACCTTCCACCATCACTACAATATATCATCGTGATGTGACACCTGGTGCCCGCTGCACCTTCCGCCATCACTACAATATATCATTGTGATGTGACGCCTGGTGCCCGCTGCTCCTTCCTCCTTCCCTACAATATATCATTGTGACGTGACACCTGGTGCCCGCTGCACCTTCCCCCATCACTACAATATATCATTGTGATGTGACACCTGGTGCCCGCTGCACCTTCCACGATCACTACAATAAATCATTGTGATGTGACACCTGGTGCCCGCTGCACCTTCCACCATCACTACAATATATAATTGTGATGTGACACCTGGTGCCCGCTGCACCTTCCACCATCACTACAATATATCATTTTGATGTGACACCTGGTGCCCGCTGCACCTTCCGCCATCACTACAATATATCATTGTGACGTGACACCTGGTGCCCGCTGCTCCTTCCTCCTTCCCTACAATATATCATCGTGACGTGACACCTGGTGCCCGCTGCAACTTCCGCCATCACTACAATATATCATTGTGATGTGACACCTGGTGCCCGCTGCTCCTTCCTCCTTCCCTACAATATATCATTGTGATGTGACACCTGGTGCCCGCTGCACCTTCCGCCATCACTACAATATATCATTGTGATGTGACACCTGGTGCCCGCTGCACCTTCCGCCATCACTACAATATATCATCGTGATGTGACACCTGGTGCCCACTGCACCTTCCGCCATCACTACAATATATCATTGTGATGTGACACCTGGTGCCCGCTGCACCTTCCTCCTTCCCTACAATATATCATTGTGATGTGACACCTGGTGCCCGCTGTACCTTCCTCCATCACTACAATATATCATTGTGATGTGACACCTGGTGCCCGCTGCTCCTTCCTCCTTCCCTACAATATATCATTGTGATGTGACACCTGGTGCCCGCTGCACCTTCCGCCATCACTACAATATATCATTGTGATGTGACACCTGGTGCCCGCTGCTCCTTCCTCCTTCCCTACAATATATCATTGTGATGTGACACCTGGTGCCCGCTGCACCTTCCACCATCACTACAATATATCATTGTGATGTGACACCTGGTGCCCGCTGCACCTTCCTCCTTCCCTACAATATATCATTGTGATGTGACACCTGGTGCCCGCTGCACCTTCCGCCATCACTACAATATATCATTGTGATGTGACACCTGGTGCCCGCTGCACCTTCCGCCATCACTACAATATATCATTGTGATGTGACACCTGGTGCCCGCTGCACCTTCCGCCATCACTACAATATATCATGGTGATGTGACACCTGGTGCCCGCTGCACCTTCCGCCATCACTACAATATATCATTGTGATGTGACACTTGGTGCCCGCTGCACCTTCCGCCATCACTACTATATATCATTGTGATGTGACACCTGGTGCCCGCTGCACCTTCCGCCATCACTACAATATATCATTGTGATGTGACACTTGGTGCCCGCTGCACCTTCCGCCATCACTACTATATATCATTGTGATGTGACACCTGGTGCCCGCTGCACCTTCCACCATCACTACAATATATCATCGTGACGTGACACCTGGTGCCCGCTACACCTTCCACCATCACTACAATATATCATTGTGACGTGACACCTGGTGCCCGCTGCTCCTTCCTCCTTCCCTACAATATATCATTGTGACGTGACACCTGGTGCCCGCTGCTCCTTCCTCCTTCCCTACAATATATCATTGTGACGTGACACCTGGTGCCCGCTGCACCTTCCGCCATCACTACAATATATCATTGTGATGTGACACCTGGTGCCCGCTGCACCTTCCGCCATCACTACAATATATCATGGTGACGTGACACCTGGTGCCCGCTGCACCTTCCCCCATCACTACAATATATCATTGTGATGTGACACCTGGTGCCCGCTGCACCTTCCGCCATCACTACTATATATCATTGTGATGTGACACCTGGTGCCCGCTGCACCTTCCACCATCACTACAATATATCATTGTGACGTGACACCTCGTGCCCGCTGCACCTTCCACGATCACTACAATATATCATTGTGACGTGACACCTGGTGCCCGCTGCACCTTCCACGATCACTACAATATATCATTGTGACGTGACACCTGGTGCCCGCTGCACCTTCCACCATCACTACAATATATCATTGTGATGTGACACCTGGTGCCCGCTGCTCCTTCCTCCTTCCCTACAATATATCATTGTGATGTGACACCTGGTGCCCGCTGCACCTTCCGCCATCACTACTATATATCATTGTGATGTGACACGTGGTGCCCGCTGCACCTTCCACCATCACTACAATATATCATTGTGACGTGACACCTCGTGCCCGCTGCACCTTCCACGATCACTACAATATATCATTGTGACGTGACACCTGGTGCCCGCTGCACCTTCCACGATCACTACAATATATCATTGTGACGTGACACCTGGTGCCCGCTGCACCTTCCACCATCACTACAATATATCATTGTGATGTGACACCTGGTGCCCGCTGCTCCTTCCTCCTTCCCTACAATATATCATTGTGATGTGACACCTGGTGCCCGCTGCACCTTCCACCATCACTACAATATATAATTGTGATGTGACACCTGGTGCCCGCTGCACCTTCCACCATCACTACAATATATCATTTTGATGTGACACCTGGTGCCCGCTGCACCTTCCCCCATCACTACAATATATCATTGTGACACCTGGTGCCCGCTGCACCTTCCGCCATCACTACAATATATCATTGTGATGTGACACCTAGTGCCCGCTGCACCTTCCGCCATCACTACAATATATCATTGTGACGTGACACCTGGTGCCCGCTGCTCCTTCCTCCTTCCCTACAATATATAATTGTGACGTGACACCTGGTGCCCGCTGCACCTTCCGCCATCACTACAATATATCATTGTGATGTGACACCTGGTGCCCGCTGCACCTTCCGCCATCACTACAATATATCATCGTGATGTGACACCTGGTGCCCGCTGCACCTTTTGCCATCACTTCTATATATCATTGTGATGTGACACCTGGTGCCCGCTGCACCTTCCACCATCACTACAATATATCATTGTGATGTGACACCTGGTGCCCGCTGCTCCTTCCTTCCCTACAATATATCATTGTGATGTGACACCTGGTGCCCGCTGCACCTTCCGCCATCACTACTATATATCATTGTGATGTGACACCTGGTGCCCGCTGCTCCTTCCTTCCCTACAATATATCATTGTGATGTGACACCTGGTGCCCGCTACACCTTCCACCATCACTACAATATATCATTGTGACGTGACACCTGGTGCCCGCTGCTTCTTCCTCCTTCCCTACAATATATCATCGTGACGTGACACCTGGTGCCCGCTGCTTCTTCCTCCTTCCCTACAATATATCATTGTGATGTGACACCTAGTGCCCGCTGCAGCTTCTGCCGTCACTACAATATATCATCTTGATGTGACACCTGGTGCCCGCTGCTCCTTCCTCCTTCCCTACAATATATCATTGTGATGTGACACCTGGTGCCCGCTGCACCTTCCTCCTTCCCTACAATATATCATTGTGATGTGACACCTGGTGCCCGCTGCACCTTCCACCATCACTACAATATATCATTGTGATGTGACACCTGGTGCCCGCTGCACCTTCCGCCATCACTACAATATATCATTGTGATGTGACACCTGGTGCCCGCTGCTCCTTCCTCCTTCCCTACAATATATCATTGTGATGTGACACCTGGTGCCCGCTGCACCTTCCACCATCACTACAATATATCATTGTGATGTGACACCTGGTGCCCGCTGCACCTTCCTCCTTCCCTACAATATATCATTGTGATGTGACACCTGGTGCCCGCTGCACCTTCCTCCTTCCCTACAATTTATCATTGTGATGTGACACCTGGTGCCCGCTGTACCTTCCGCCATCACTACAATATATCATCGTGATGTGACACCTGGTGCCCGCTGTACCTTCCGCCATCACTACAATATATCATCGTGATGTGACACCTGGTGCCCGCTGTACCTTCCGCCATCACTACAATATATCATGGTGACGTGACACCTGGTGCCCGCTGCACCTTCCGCCATCACTACAATATATCATGGTGATGTGACACCTGGTGCCCGCTGCACCTTCTGCCATCACTACTATATATCATTGTGATGTGACACCTGGTGCCCGCTACACCTTCCACCATCACTACAATATATCATTGCGACGTGACACCTGGTGCCCGCTGCACCTTCCTCCTTCCCTACAATATATCATCGTGACGTGACACCTGGTGCCCGCTACACCTTCCACCATCACTACAATATATCATTGTGATGTGACACCTGGTGCCCGCTGCTCCTTCCTCCTTCCCTACAATATATCATCGTGACGTGACACCTGGTGCCCGCTGCTCCTTCCTCCTTCCCTACAATATATCATTGTGATGTGACACCTGGTGCCCGCTGCACCTTCCACCATCACTACAATATATCATTGTGATGTGACACCTGGTGCCCGCTGCACCTTCCTCCTTCCCTACAATATATCATTGTGATGTGACACCTGGTGCCCGCTGCACCTTCCCCCATCACTACAATATATCATCGTGATGTGACACCTGGTGCCCGCTGCACCTTCCACCATCACTACAATATATCATTGTGACGTGACACCTGGTGCCCGCTGCTCCTTCCTCCTTCCCTACAATATATCATCGTGACGTGACACCTGGTGCCCGCTGCTCCTTCCTCCTTCCCTACAATATATCATTGTGACGTGACACCTGGTGCCCGCTGCACCTTCCACCATCACTACAATATATCATTGTGATGTGACACCTGGTGCCCGCTGCACCTTCCTCCTTCCCTACAATATATCATTGTGATGTGACACCTGGTGCCCGCTGCACCTTCCACCATCACTACAATATATCATGGTGATGTGACACCTAGTGCCCGCTGCACCTTCCGCCATCACTACAATATATCATTGTGATGTGACACCTAGTGCCCGCTGCACCTTCCGCCATCACTACAATATATCATTGTGATGTGACACCTGGTGCCCGCTGCACCTTCCGCCATCACTACAATATATCATTGTGATGTGACACCTGGTGCCCGCTGCACCTTCCTCCTTCCCTACAATATATCATTGTGATGTGACACCTGGTGCCCGCTGCACCTTCCACCATCACTACAATATATCATTGTGATGTGACACCTGGTGCCCGCTGCACCTTCCGCCATCACTACAATATGTCATGGTGATGTGACACCTGGTGCCCGCTGCACCTTCCGCCATCACTACAATATATCATTGTGATGTGACACCTGGTGCCCGCTGTACCTTCCGCCATCACTACAATATATCATTGTGATGTGACACCTGGTGCCCGCTGCAACTTTCGCCATCACTACAATGTATCATTGTTATGTGACACCTGGTGCCCGCTGCTCCTTCCGCCATGACTACAATATATCATTGTGATGTGACACCTGGTGCCCGCTGCTCCTTCCGCCATGACTACAATATATCATTGTGATGTGACACCTCGTGCCCGCTGCACCTTCCTCCTTCCCTACAATATATCATTGTGATGTGACACCTGGTGCCCGCTGCACCTTCCGCCATCACTACAATATATCATTGTGATGTGACACCTCGTGCCCGCTGCACCTTCCTCCTTCCCTACAATATATCATTGTGATGTGACACCTGGTGCCCGCTGAACCTTCCGCCATCACTAATATATATCACTAGCGAATTGCCCGTCAAAAAATGACTGCAATGAAATTGTAAGGTAGCTAAATTAGTAAATGAATATAGTGTACCTATTTTGAAGCATTGTGATGAAGAGCTGTGAATGTGTTTTGATGTTGCTGCAGCATTAGTGGTGTGGAGCTGCTGTGTAAGCGTGCTGAATGTGTGCAGTGTAATACTGTGCGTGCGCGAGACCAAACCGTTAGCATAGTCGTGTACTTCCGCATTGGCGTAAAATGGTGAGTAATGTGTGGTATAGGTCTGTATCGGAATATCCGTAGGTGTTTTGTGGTGTTTTGCGAGTTTAGAGTGCTGTAGCCTCCTTTTCGTTTTGTTCGGCGGCCATTTTTTCTCTCGCTTAGATTTTTTTTTAGTCTCTAAACTGTTTTTTTTCGAGTAAAATCGAGGTGTAAGTTGCATTTTTGAGGTCCTGGGTGCTCCCTCTTGGTGTAGGTAAGGTTTTTATGTATGTGCTGTGTGTATGTATTGTGTTTTAAATGATTGTATGTCGGCGTGTTGCGTCCGATGTTTGCGAGGTCGTAATGTGTGGTAACGTGTTTCGTACGTTGTTTGCGTTCCTCGTAAAATTTAGCGAGTGTCGTAATTTGTGTGTCGTGTTTTTTGAGTAGCGACGTGAAGTTTGCGAGGGTTTGAGGCCCGTGCCCAGTGACCTCGCCAGTAACTGAGGCCCTCGCTTCGCGAGGGGCCTCAGTTGCTGGCATGTAGCACCTTCCCCTGGGTGTGTTCTGTTTACCTGACTGTAATAAAAACCAGGCTGGGTGTGCCAGCAAGAGAGTTCACTGCTTGACCCTTCAAAACGTAGCCTCGTCTCGCTCTTGGAGGGGATCGCTATATCATACTGGGGATTGCTATGCTTTTGCATACTCCCTGGAGCTGTAACTACTGAACCCTTGTTCCTGATGTACTCTCGTTGGAGGAGAGGTCATCCCCACACGATCCTGGATGCTGGAAATTCATACAGGGTGGAAGGAAGACCGCGCGGCTCCAGTTAAGATACAACGGTTGTGGAGTCTGTGGTGGTTATGGTGTCTGGTGCGGTGCTTGTAGTCCTCGACGCAAACTAGGACGCGTCCATCAACGGAGGTACCCGGTCGGGGTGCCAGGAGATCCTTTACAATCGTGATGTGACACCTGGTGCCCGCTGCACCTTCCGCCATCACTACAATATATCATTGTGATGTGACACCTGGTGCCCGCTGCACCTTCCTCCTTCCGTACAATATATCATCGTGATGTGACACCTGGTGCCCGCTGCACCTTCCTCCTTCCGTACAATATATCATTGTGATGTGACACCTGGTGCCCGCTGCACCTTCCTCCTTCCGTACAATATATCATCGTGATGTGACACATGGTGCCCGCTGCACCTTCTGCCATCACTACAATATATCATGGGGATGTGACACCTGGTGCCCGCTGCACCTTCCGCCATCACTACAATATATTATTGTGATGTGACACCTGGTGCCCGCTGCACCTTCCGCCATCACTACAATATATTATTGTGATGTGACACCTGGTGCCCGCTGTACCCTCCCCCATCACTACAATATATCATTGTTGTGACAGATCCATCTATATGGACTGATATTGCTGGTTCGTCTGTTTTGCCACCGTCCATGGAATAATATATATGGATGTAAATAATAGTATGGGGTAGTCCTGTTGTACACATTGCAACATACATATTGCAATATGAGAAGGGCACCCAGCTGGCCATAAAGGCTAATCACTTAAGTACACACACTTAAGTGATAGCAGCCAGGAACAATAAGGTCCTAACAGACAGAGAGGCGCCTTAACTCTGTCTGATTGGACAGAGGTAATTAGGGGTTGACCAAAGGTAGTCACTGCCCCTATGGTGTATGTGAAGGGTTTAAAAATGTGTGTTGTTTCAATAAAAGAGAGTTCACTTTTTGACCCTCAACACGGAGCGTGGTCTCGTTCTTGGGGGTGTTGTAATAACTGGTGGCAAGTGACGGAATGAACCTCATCGCCCAGAGAGACAACTATATCTAAGATTAATGGAAAGACAATACCAAGGGCTGAAAAGAGCTACACTTAAAGACCTACTGGAAGAAAGAGGCAGACAAGCCAGTAATCTCAAAAAAGGGAGATTATTGTACTGCTAAACGAAATGGATGAAGGAACCAATGGGCCCAGCACAGCTGACAGAACCCCTGAAGAGGCAAGCTTTGACCGGGCGGTAAGAATCAGACTGGCTCATTATGGTCCCAACCCGTCTCCAGAGATCATCAGCCGGGTCATGGACGCTGTAGATGCCAACCTGCGACGCCAAAGCGGTGCTGCAGCATCCCCGGTGGAGATAAGGAAGGTACCGTTTGCCGCTTTTAAATCCTTCCTGGAAACAGAAGGGGAGATTGATGGGTACCTTGCTGATTTTGAGCGGCAATGTGCGATACAAAAGGTACCCGCAGAAGACTGGGTTACTATATTGTCTGGAAAGCTATCCAGCCAGGCCAGTGACGCCTTTCGGGCCATTCCTGATGAGGAGATCGGGGATTATGTGGCTGTAAAGGAAGCTTTGCTCTCCCGGTATACTGTTACACCGGAGTCATACCGGAGGCGGTTCAGAGACACTGCAAAACTAACTGAGGATTCCTACGTCGAATGGGCATGTAAAGTACTTCGCACAGCCGCTCACTGGATGGCGGGGTGTCAAGCCGTATCCGGGGAAGAGGTGCTGCAGATGTTCCTGCTGGAACATTGTTTTGAGAAATTATCCCCAGGCGTCAGAGAGTGGGTAAGGGACCGTAAACCCTCCACCCTGCATGAAGCAGCCCGCCTGACAGATGAGTACACGGATGCCCATAAACTGGACAGTGCTATTGTTAAGACTCCTGCCAGAATGGAGTACCGACCAGCAGCACCCCCTCCAGCTAATCACTACCCTCAGCCGCCCCGGCCTAATTCACGGGACTACTCAACGCCCATCCGGTGTTTTGGGTGCAAGCAGCTGGGGCACAAACGACCGGAGTGCCCGCTGAATACTGCTAACCAGGCCCAGTCTTGGAGGAGACCCACCAGCGGAAACCAGCGCAACCCTCCGCCTGCTGCCCACTGCGTAGAGGAGGAGGAATGTTGGGGCGTCCTGCACGAGGCAGACCCCGTCCAAGCTGCCCACCGGGATACCCCAGAGAGATACAGGAGGGAACCGGACAGAGGAGGGTGGAGCTCGTGGACGGGAGGGGGAGGAGCCAAAGAGGCTGATACAGCAGGAGCGACCATACCAACAAGAACACGAAGGGCCGACCGAGCGCGAGACCGCAGGATGAGCACCAAGCACGTGACCTGCAGGTATTTTATGCATGGAGTTTGCAGAGAAGGAAGTAGATGTATGTTCTCACATGACTTGGCGACAAGTAAACCATCAACAATCTGTCGGTTTTATCAGAAAGGACAGTGTGCTTATGGCACCCGTTGCAGGTATGACCATGTTAAACCCTGCGGTGGTGGGGCTGTTTACTACTCTCAAGAACCTCCATCACCATCCGAGAGAAGGTTCGGGATCTTATCCAACTGCAATCGCACATACTGTTCAACGTGCATCCGACAATGGTAGACTGCTGCGGTGGAGTTTAGCCCTACAACCTTATAACTTCACCATCAGCTACCGACCCGGTAAGCAGAACGGGAATGCTGATGGATTGTCCCGGCAAATGGACATCCCTACCACCTCCTAGTCCGGTCATCCCCAAGTTGACCCGCCAAAGGGTCAAGCCGGGTCTGCCGGAGTGTCCCACATGGAGGGAGCCGTGTGACAGATCCATCTATATGGACTGATATTGCTGGTTCGTCTGTTTTGCCTCTGTCCATGGAATAATATATATGGATGTATATAATAGTATGGGGTAGTCCTGTTGTACACATTGCAACATACATATTGCAATATGAGAAGGGCACCCAGCTGGCCACAAAGGCTAATCACTTAAGTACACACACTTAAGTGATAGCAGCCAGGAACAATATGGTCCTAACAGACAGAGAGACGCCTTAACTCTGTCTGATTGGACAGATGTAATTAGGGGTTGACCAAAGGTAGTCACTGCCCCTATTGTGTATGTGAAGGGTTTAAAAATGTGTGTTGTTTCAATAAAAGAGAGTTCACTTTTTGACCCTCAACACGGAGCGTGGTCTCATTCTTGGGGGTGCCGTAATAATTGTGACGTGACACCTGGTGCCCGCTGCACCTTCCTCCTTCCCTACAATATATCATTGTGATGTGACACTTGGTGCCCGCTGCACCTTCCACCATCACTACTATATATCATTGTGATGTGACACCTGGTGCCCGCTGCACCTTCCACCATCACTACAATATATCATTGTGATGTGACACTTGGTGCCCGCTGCACCTTCCACCATCACTACAATATATCATTGTGTTGTGACACCTGGTGCCCGCTGTACCCTCCCCCATCACTACAATATATCATTGTGTTGTGACACCTGGTGCCCGCTGCACCTTCCGCCATCGCTACAATATATCATTGTGTTGTGACACCTGGTGCCCGCTGCACCTTCCGCCATCGCTACAATATATCATTGTGACGTGACACCTGGTGCCCGCTGCACCTTCCGCCATCACTACAATATATAATTGTGATGTGACACCTGGTGCCCGCTGCACCTTCCTCCTTCCCTACAATATATAATTGAGACGTGACACCTGGTGCCCGCTGCACCTTCTGCCATCACTACTATATATCATTGTGACGTGACACCTGGTGCCCGCTGCACCTTCCACCATCACTACAATATATCATTGTGATGTGACACCTGGTGCCCACTGCACCTTCCGCCATCACTACAATATATCATTGTGATGTGACACCTGGTGCCCGCTGCACCTTCCTCCTTCCCTACAATATATCATTGTGATGTGACACCTGGTGCCCGCTGCACCTTCCTCCTTCCCTACAATATATCATTGTGACGTGACACCTGGTGCCCGCTGCACCTTCCTCCTTCCCTAAAATATATCATTGTGACGTGACACCTGGTGCCCGCTGCACCTTTCTCCTTCCCTACAATATATCATTGTGATGTGACACCTGGTGCCCGCTGCACCTTCCTCCTTCCCTACAATATATCATTGTGACGTGACACCTGGTGCCCGCTGCACCTTCCACCATCACTACAATATATCATTGTGATGTGACACCTGGTGCCCGCTGCACCTTCCGCCATCACTACAATATATCATTGTGACGTGACACCTGGTGCCCGCTGCACCTTCCTCCTTCCCTACAATATATCATTGTGACGTGACACCTGGTGCCCGCTGCACCTTCCACCATCACTACAATATATCATTGTGATGTGACACCTGGTGCCCGCTGCACCTTCCTCCTTCCCTACAATATATCATTGTGACGTGACACCTGGTGCCCGCTGCACCTTCCACCATCACTACAATATATCATTGTGATGTGACACCTGGTGCCCGCTGCACCTTCCTCCTTCCCTACAATATATCATTGTGACGTGACACCTGGTGCCCGCTGCACCTTCCACCATCACTACAATATATCATTGTGATGTGACACCTGGTGCCCGCTGCACCTTCCTCCTTCCGTACAATATATCATTGTGACGTGACACCTGGTGCCCACTGCACCTTCCGCCATCACTACAATATATCATTGTGACGTGACACCTGGTGCCCGCTGCACTTTCCACCATCACTACAATTTATCATTGTGATGTGACACCTGGTGTCCGCTGCACCTTCCGCCATCACTACAATATATCATTGTGATGTGACACCTGGTGCCCGCTGCACCTTCCACCATCACTACAATATATCATTGTGATGTGACACCTGGTGCCCGCTGCACCTTCCGCCATCACTACAATATATCATTGTGATGTGACACCTGGTGCCCGCTGCAACTTTCGCCATCACTACAATATATCATTGTGATGTGACACCTGGTGCCCGCTGCACCTTCCACCATCACTACAATATATCATTGTGATGTGACACCTGGTGCCCGCTGCTCCTTCCACCATCACTACAATATATCATCGTGACGTGACACCTGGTGCCCGCTGCACCTTCCACCATCACTACAATATATCATTGTGATGTGACACCTGGTGCCCGCTGCACCTTCCGCCATCACTACAATATATCATCGTGACGTGACACCTGGTGCCCGCTGCACCTTCCACCATCACTACAATATATCATGGTGACGTGACACCTGGTGCCCGCTGCACCTTCCACCATCACTACAATATATCATTGTGATGTGACACCTGGTGCCCGCTGCACCTTACGCCATCACTACAATATATCATGGTGACGTGACACCTGGTGCCCGCTGCACCTTCCGCCATCACTACAATATATCATTGTGATGTGACACCTGGTGCCCGCTGCACCTTCCGCCATCACTACAATATATCATTGTGATGTGACACCTGGTGCCCGCTGCACCCTCCCCCATCACTACAATATATCATTGTGATGTGACACCTGGTGCCCGCTGTACCCTCCCCCATCACTACAATATATCATTGTGATGTGACACCTGGTGCCCGCTGTACCCTCCCCCATCACTACAATATATCATTGTGATGTGACACCTGGTGCCCGCTGCACCTTCCACCATCACTACAATATATCATTGTGATGTGACACTTGGTGCCCGCTGCACCTTCCACCATCACTACAATATATCATTGTGATGTGACACCTGGTGCCCGCTGCACCTTCCGCCATCACTACAATATATCATTGTGATGTGACACCTGGTGCCCGCTGCACCTTCCACCATCACTACAATATATCATTGTGTTGTGACACCTGGTGCCCGCTGCACCTTCCGCCATCACTACAATATATAATTGTGATGTGACACCTGGTGCCCGCTGCACCTTCCGCCATCACTACAATATATCATTGTGTTGTGACACCTGGTGCCCGCTGCACCTTCCGCCATCACTACAATATATCATTGTGTTGTGACACCTGGTGCCCGCTGCACCTTCCGCCATCACTACAATATATCATTGTGATGTGACACCTGGTGCCCGCTGCACCTTCCACCATCACTACAATATATCATTGTGACGTGACACCTGGTGCCCGCTGCACCTTCCTCCTTCCCTACAATATATAATTGAGACGTGACACCTGGTGCCCGCTGCACCTTCCACCATCACTACAATATATCATTGTGATGTGACACCTGGTGCCCACTGCACCTTCCGCCATCACTACAATATATCATTGTGATGTGACACCTGGTGCCCGCTGCACCTTCCTCCTTCCCTACAATATATCATTGTGATGTGACACCTGGTGCCCGCTGCACCTTCCTCCTTCCCTACAATATATCATTGTGACGTGACACCTGGTGCCCGCTGCACCTTCCTCCTTCCCTAAAATATTTAATTGTGATGTGACACCTGGTGCCCGCTGTACCTTCCGCCATCACTACAATATATCATTGTGATGTGACACCTGGTGCCCGCTGCACCTTCTTCCTTCCCTACAATATATCATTGTGAAGGGACACCTGGTGCCCGCTGCACCTTTCTCCTTCCCTACAATATATCATTGTGATGTGACACCTGGTGCCCGCTGCACCTTCCTCCTTCCCTACAATATATCATTGTGACGTGACACCTGGTGCCCGCTGCACCTTCCTCCTTCTCTACAATATATCATTGTGACGTGACACCTGGTGCCCGCTGCACCTTCCACCATCACTACAATATATCATTGTGATGTGACACCTGGTGCCCGCTGCACCTTCCTCCTTCCGTACAATATATCATTGTGACGTGACACCTGGTGCCCACTGCACCTTCCGCCATCACTACAATATATCATTGTGACGTGACACCTGGTGCCCGCTGCACTTTCCACCATCACTACAATTTATCATTGTGATGTGACACCTGGTGCCCGCTGCACCTTCCACCATCACTACAATATATCATTGTGATGTGACACCTGGTGCCCGCTGCACCTTCCACCATCACTACTATATATCATTGTGATGTGACACCTGGTGCCCGCTGCACCTTCCTCCTTCCCTACAATATATCATTGTGATGTGACACCTGGTGTCCGCTGCACCTTCCACCATCACTACTATATATCATTGTGATGTGACACCTGGTGCCCGCTGCACTTTCCACCATCACTACAATATATCATTGTGATGTGACACCTGGTGCCCGCTGCACCTTCCACCATCACTACAATATATCATTGTGATGTGACACCTGGTGCCCGCTGCACCTTCCGCCATCACTACAATATATCATCGTGACGTGACACCTGGTGCCCGCTGCACCTTCCACCATCACTACAATATATCATTGTGATGTGACACATGGTGCCCGCTGCACCTTCCACCATCACTACAATATATCATTGTGACGTGACACCTGGTGCCCGCTGCACCTTCCTCCTTCCCTACAATATATAATTGAGACGTGACACCTGGTGCCCGCTGTACCTTCCTCCATCACTACAATATATCATTGTGATGTGACACCTGGTGCCCGCTGCACCTTCCTCCTTCCCTACAATATATAATTGAGACGTGACACCTGGTGCCCGCTGTACCTTCCTCCATCACTACAATATATCATTGTGATGTGACACCTGGTGCCCACTGCACCTTCCGCCATCACTACAATATATCATTGTGATGTGACACCTGGTGCCCGCTGCACCTTCCGCCATCACTACAATATATCATGGTGATGTGACACCTGGTGCCCGCTGCACCTTCCACCATCACTACAATATATCATTGTGATGTGACACCTGGTGCCCGCTGCACCTTCCGCCATCACTACAATATATCATCGTGACGTGACACCTGGTGCCCGCTGCACCTTCCCCCATCACTACAATATATCATTGTGATGTGACACATGGTGCCCGCTGTACCTTCCGCCATCACGACAATATATCATTGTGATGTGACACCTGGTGCCCGCTGCACCTTCCACCATCACTACAATATATCATGGTGACGTGACACCTGGTGCCCGCTGCACCTTACGCCATCACTACAATATATCATGGTGACGTGACACCTGGTGCCCGCTGCACCTTCCGCCATCACTACAATATATCATTGTGATGTAACACCTGGTGCCCGCTGCACCTTCCTCCTTCCCTACAATATATCATTGTGATGTGACACCTGGTGCCCGCTGTACCCTCCCCCATCACTACAATATATCATTGTGATGTGACACCTGGTGCCCGCTGCACCTTCCGCCATCACTACAATATATCATTGTGATGTAACACCTGGTGCCCGCTGCACCTTCCACCATCACTACAATATATCATTGTGATGTGACACCTGGTGCCCGCTGTACCTTCCGCCATCACTACAATATATCATTGTGATGTGACACCTGGTGCCCGCTGCACCTTCCTCCTTCCCTACAATATATCATTGTGACACCTGGTGCCCGCTGCACCTTCCGCCATCACTACAATATATCATTGTGATGTGACACCTGGTGCCCGCTGCACCTTCCTCCTTCCCTACAATATATCATTGTGATGTGACACCTGGTGCCCGCTGCACCTTCCTCCTTCCCTACAATATATCATTGTGACACCTGGTGCCCGCTGCACCTTCCGCCATCACTACAATATATCATTGTGATGTGACACCTGGTGCCCGCTGCACCTTCCTCCTTCGCTACAATATATCATAGTGACACCTGGTGCCCGCTGCACCTTCCGCCATCACTACAATATATCATTGTGATGTGACACCTGGTGCCCGCTGCACCTTCCGCCATCACTACAATATATCATGGTGATGTGACACCTGGTGCCCGCTGCACCTTCCGCCATCACTACAATATATCATGGTGATGTGACACCTGGTGCCCGCTGCACCTTCCGCCATCACTACAATATATCATCGTGATGTGACACCTGGTGCCCGCTGCACCTTCCGCCATCACTACAATATGTCATTGTGATGTGACACCTGGTGCCCGCTGCACCTTCCGCCATCACTACAATATATCATTGTGATGTGACACCTGGTGCCCGCTGCACCTTCCGCCATCACTACAATATATCATCATGATGTGACACCTGGTGCCCGCTGCACCTACCGCCATGACTACAATATATCATCGTGATGTGACACTTGGTGCCCGCTGCACCTTCCGACATCACTACAATATATCATCATGATGTGACACCTGGTGCCCGCTGCACCTACCGCCATGACTACAATATATCATGGTGATGTGACACCTGGTGCCCGCTGCACCTTCCACCATCACTACAATATATCATTGTGATGTGACACCTGGTGCCCGCTGCACCTTCCTCCTTCCCTACAATATATCATTGTGATGTGACACCTGGTGCCCGCTGCACCTTCCGCCATCACTACAATATATCATTGTGATGTGACACCTGGTGCCCGCTGCACCTTCCTCCTTCCCTACAATATATCATTGTGATGTGACACCTGGTGCCCGCTGCTCCTTCCTCCTTCCCTACAATATATCATTGTGACGTGACACCTGGTGCCCGCTGCACCTTCCTCCTTCCCTACAATATATCATTGTGACGTGACACCTGGTGCCCGCTGCACCTTCCGCCTTCCCTACAATATATCATTGTGACGTGACACCTGGTGCCCGCTGCACCTTCCGCCATCACTACAATATATCATTGTGATGTGACACCTGGTGCCCGCTGCACCTTCCTCCTTCCCTACAATATATCATTGTGACGTGACACCTGGTGCCCGCTGCACCTTCCGCCTTCCCTACAATATATCATTGTGACGTGACACCTGGTGCCCGCTGCACCTTCCTCCTTCCCTACAATATATCATTGTGACGTGACACCTGGTGCCCGCTGCACCTTCCGCCTTCCCTACAATATATCATCGTGACGTGACACCTGGTGCCCGCTGCACCTTCCTCCTTCCCTACAATATATCATTGTGATGTGACACCTGGTGCCCGCTGCACCTTCCTCCTTCCCTACAATATATCATTGTGACACCTGGTGCCCGCTGCACCTTCCGCCATCACTACAATATATCATTGTGATGTGACACCTGGTGCCCGCTGCACCTTCCTCCTTCGCTACAATATATCATAGTGACACCTGGTGCCCGCTGCACCTTCCGCCATCACTACAATATATCATTGTGATGTGACACCTGGTGCCCGCTGCACCTTCCGCCATCACTACAATATATCATGGTGATGTGACACCTGGTGCCCGCTGCACCTTCCGCCATCACTACAATATATCATGGTGATGTGACACCTGGTGCCCGCTGCACCTTCCGCCATCACTACAATATATCATCGTGATGTGACACCTGGTGCCCGCTGCACCTTCCGCCATCACTACAATATATCATTGTGATGTGACACCTGGTGCCCGCTGCACCTTCCGCCATCACTACAATATATCATTGTGATGTGACACCTGGTGCCCGCTGCACCTTCCGCCATCACTACAATATATCATCATGATGTGACACCTGGTGCCCGCTGCACCTACCGCCATGACTACAATATATCATCGTGATGTGACACTTGGTGCCCGCTGCACCTTCCGCCATCACTACAATATATCATCATGATGTGACACCTGGTGCCCGCTGCACCTACCGCCATCACTACTATATATCATTGTGATGTGACACCTGGTGCCCGCTGCACCTTCCACCATCACTACAATATATCATTGTGATGTGACACCTGGTGCCCGCTGCACCTTCCTCCTTCCCTACAATATATCATTGTGATGTGACACCTGGTGCCCGCTGCACCTTCCGCCATCACTACAATATATCATTGTGATGTGACACCTGGTGCCCGCTGCACCTTCCTCCTTCCCTACAATATATCATTGTGATGTGACACCTGGTGCCCGCTGCTCCTTCCTCCTTCCCTACAATATATCATTGTGACACCTGGTGCCCGCTGCTCCTTCCTCCTTCCCTACAATATATCATTGTGATGTGACACCTGGTGCCCGCTGCACCTTCCACGATCACTACAATATATCATCGCTCTCCCAATGTAATAATCTAGAAATATCTTCTTATAACTAACAATATATATTTCTCATTCATGTTTCTTAGTTTAAATTATTATTTTGTGCCACGCCTACTAAGAATTTCTAACCAAGAGTTTCTTCTGAGACCACCGTCCTCCTGTATGTTCAATCATCTCTTGTCTTAAGGAGGCCGCTGGACCTGAGCCTCGGAGCTCCAAGAAATATTTATAATTAATGTTTAACAAATGACTGTAAACATATTTTGTTTTTTTTCCTAAAATTTGGGAATTTTCATCTGTCTTATGATCAGTGATAATTGTTTTTATTTTTTTTAGTTCAATTAATAAGTTAAAGGGATATGGGGGGTCCTGGGTGTTACTAGGTGTATAATATCCCTGTGTGTTACTAGGTGTATAATATCCCCGGGTGTTACTAGGTGTATAATATCCCTGTGTGTTACTAGGTGTATAATATCCCTGGGTGTTACTAGGTGTATAATATCCCTGGTTGATACTAGGTGTATAATATCCCTGGGTGTTACTAGGTGTATAATATCCCTGTGTGTTACTAGGTGTATAATATCCCTGGGTGTTACTAGGTGTATAATATCCCCGGGTGTTACTAGATGTATAATATCCCCAGGTGTTACTAGGTGTATAATATCCCTGGGTGTTACTAGGTGTATAATATCCCTGGGTGTTACTAGGTGTACAATATCCCTGTGTGTTACTAGGTGTATAATATCCCTGGGTGTTACTAGGTGTATAATATCCCCGGGTGTTACTAGGTGTATAATATCCCCGGGTGTTACTAGGTGTATAATATCCCCGGGTGTTACTAGGTGTATAATATCCCTGGGTGTTACTAGGTGTATAATATCCCCGGGTGTTACTAGGTGTATAATATCCCCGGGGGTTACTAGGTGTATAATATACCCGGGTGTTACTAGGTGTATAATATCCCTGGGTGTTACTAGGTGTATAATATCCCCGGGTGTTACTATGTGTATAATATCCCTGGGGGTTACTAGGTGTATAATATACCCGGGTGTTACTAGGTGTATAATATCCCTGGGTGTTACTAGGTGTATAATATCCCCGGGTGTTACTAGGTGTATAATATCCCCGGGTGTTACTAGGTGTATAATATCCCGGGTGTTACTAGGTGTATAATATCCCTGGGTGTTACTAGGTGTATAATATCCCTGGGTGTTACTAGGTGTATAATATCCCCGGGTGTTACTAGGTGTATAATATCCCTGGGTGTTACTAGGTGTATAATATCCCTGGGTGTTACTAGGTGTATAATATCCCCGGGTGTTACTAGGTGTATAATATCCCGGGTGTTACTAGGTGTATAATATCCCGGGTGTTACTAGGTGTATAATATCCCCGGGTGTTACTAGGTGTATAATATCCCTGGGTGTTACTAGGTGTATAATATCCCCGGGTGTTACTAGGTGTATAATATCCCTGTGTGTTACTAGGTGTATAATATCCCCGGGTGTTACTAGGTGTATAATATCCCTGGGTGTTACTAGGTGTATAATATCCCTGGGTGTTACTAGGTGTATAATATCCCTGGTGTTACTAGGTGTATAATATCCCCGGGTGTTACTAGGTGTATAATATCCCGGGTGTTACTAGGTGTATAATATCCCCGGGTGTTACTAGGTGTATAATATCCCTGGGTGTTACTAGGTGTATAATATCCCTGGTGTTACTAGGTGTATAATATCCCGGGTGTTACTAGGTGTACAATATCCCTGTGTGTTACTAGGTGTATAATATCCCTAAGTGTTACTATGTGTATAATATCCCTGGGGGTTACTAGGTGTATAATATCCCGGGTGTTACTAGGTGTATAATATCCCTGGTGTTACTAGGTGTATAATATCCCTGGTGTTACTAGGTGTACAATATCCCTGTGTGTTACTAGGTGTATAATATCCCTAAGTGTTACTATGTGTATAATATCCCTGGGGGTTACTAGGTGTATAATATCCCTGGGGGTTACTAGGTGTATAATATCCCCGGGGGTTACTATATGTATAATATCCCTGGGGGTTACTAGGTGTATAATATACCCGGGTGTTACTAGGTGTATAATATCCCTGGGTGTTACTAGGTGTATAATATCCCCGGGTGTTACTATGTGTATAATATCCCTGGGGGTTACTAGGTGTATAATATACCCGGGTGTTACTAGGTGTATAATATCCCTGGGTGTTACTAGGTGTATAATATCCCCGGGGGTTACTAGGTGTATAATATCCCTGGGTGTTACTAGGTGTATAATATCCCCGGGTGTTACTAGGTGTATAATATCCCGGGGGTTACTAGGTGTATAATATCCCCGGGGGTTACTAGGTGTATAATATCCCGGGTGTTACTAGGTGTATAATATCCCCGGGTGTTACTAGGTGTATAATATCCCCGGTGTTACTAGGTGTATAATATCCCCGGGTGTTACTAGGTGTATAATATCCCCGGGTGTTACTAGGTGTATAATATCCCTGGGTGTTACTAGGTGTATAATATCCCTGGGTGTTACTAGGTGTATAATATCCCTGGGTGTTACTAGCTGTATAATATCCCTGGGTGTTACTAGGTGTATAATATCCCCGGGTGTTACTAGGTGTATAATATCCCCGGGTGTT